>CAUYTI010068932.1:0-24960 GCA_963575145.1 Galago senegalensis | reverse complement strand
GAACCTGGGGTGGAGCAAGGTTTTATGGGGTACAGAAAGCAAGAAGGGGAGGAGGGTATGAGTACACTTTTGATTGGTGGTTGGTGATTTCATTAGTAAAGGAGGATTTGGATTGGTACAGGTGAGGGGTGGGGGAAGGCATCTGGGAGTGGCTTTGCAGGTTTTACTGGCAGGGGTTGGGGCAGAGAGGCTAGGAATGGAGTTTGTGTAGTAAACAGTGGGGCTTGTGCAGTAAACTACTGTGTAGTAAACAACTAGGAATGGGGCTTGTGCAGTAAACCACAAAATGGAGCTAGTCTGGCCCTCTCAAAAGATTTAAAAGTGACAGAACTCACACATTTGTGTGAATGATTTTAACTTTGATGAAAACCTTAGCTTAAGAACAAGTGCATTCACCATAAATTCCAAGATAATTTGCCCAGCACATCTGGAGCTAACACAAATTCTTCCTCACTGGGTAACTGGTAAACCACACAGGTCTTGAACTCTCCACATTTCCTTCTCCTGTGAGTCTGGTTCTATGTCAACTGTTGTCAGCATACCCTCAAATATCCATAGCCAGTACCACGGCTTTAATAGAAGTGGTACAGAATTTTCCATCTTTCCATTGAAGTCAAAAGTTCAAACTTTTCACCAACTGTAATTCAAGCTCCTTTGGGACTTACTCTGCTACTAAGTAGAGAAATGTTCCACCCACCTATAACAAGTCAGTGTCTGCTTTAAGATGTCTGGCCTTGTCAGATGAAAACCAATGTGCGCCCTCCACATGTTGACTTGGGGTTTTATGTGTAGTTCCTGTCTCCATAAACATAGAAAACCAAACTCTAACCCAGCTACCACAGGCACAATCTCTCTCAGGACCTTTTGAGGCCATGTGCTCTGGACCAGTCACACACACTCAGCTCACAAGCAACCTCTTTAAATTATTTCACAGACTTTGAATTCTTTTTTGTTAATACCAATTATCAGGAAAACATTTTAAGATGCATTATTTTATAATTTAATTTTAATTGTTTAATGTGGGGTAAACCCCCACAAAAATTAAATGAAATGTGCTCTTTTAATTCCAGAACTGAGCAAAAAGACTTGTGAGTATTATGCGCTTTTGTCAAAGCCCTAAACAACCTGGGAAAACACGGTGGGGCCTGCAGGCCAGGCGTAAAAATCTCCTACAGGTAACCCTGACTGTGCAGTCAAGTCAGCCTGTCAGATTAGGGTTCAAACATCCCATCTGTGCAGAGGACAAGGACTCAAAGTTTGATGTGAGTAAAAAGAAAAACTCCATCATAATGATGTGAGTAAAATACTCCATCGTAACTGCAGGGTCTCCAAAACCATAAAAAAGCAGTCATGGAGCCAGTTTCTCGGAAATTTAATTGAGTACATAGAAGAGAAAGGTTTTACTCCTCTGTTTATCCTAACCTTTAACTTCAACAATAGAAGTCAGATAATGTATTGTTCTTTTAGGTCTTCCAAGAGGAATAGCCTGAGGCTAGCTTAAGATGGTTGTCTTACTTTCCAGGACTTTCTTTCTTTTCTATAGTTTAAGATAAGAAATGAGGATGTTAGGATTATTGATCAATGTGGTGTACGTGACTAGCTCCCAATAAAGGGGTGTGGAAAATAAAGACATTTTGCTACATGCCACCTAAGAAGTGTGTAGTTGTTTCTTGCTTTTAAACAATTCTAGGAGTGAGCTTGCACCCACAGCCAAGCTTTCCTTCTCTCCCCACGAGAAAGAACATCACCTAACAGTTTAATATTTAATCTATACAGCATCCATGAAGGAAAAGGAATTCTATAAGCTCTGTTTTTAGAAAGAGGCCAAGACTTAGAGATATGAGGGATTTGTCCCAAGTCACCGAACACATGCATGGAGGATCCAAAATGTGTCTGAATTCAGCAGGCCCACAAAGTCCTCAGTTTTTACTTGAACAACAACAAAAAAGCTTATGGTTCCAAAGGACAGGTTAAGAAGACAACAATTTAGAAGCAAAGAGGGAGGCCCTGGTTTCTTGGGCTGGTGACACCCAAAGCAGAGGTTGAATCCATTGTCCCATATGCCACCACGAGACGCCTCAGGGCACCATGCTCCTGCCTGGGAGGGCTGCTTCTGAAGCCTTGCCCTCCTGTGGGACCACCCTAATCCATGCCAATATTCCTCAGTGTGACCTTCACCTAGGTCCTTATTCCCACACAGTTCAGGGGACTGCGGAGGAGTCTGCGTATTGGCAAAAACATGCTACTTTCCACTCCTGGACATTCATGCTCCCCACCCCAGCCCAGCATGGAGGCAATGTGCCAGGAAAATCAACCCTCGGCTCCACCCCAACTTCCCTACCCACCCCCCCACCGTCATCAGGGGGACCTTGGACATGTCGTGTCACCTCTTTGAAACTCAGGTCCCTCCTGTGAAGTGTGGGATAAGAAGAACCTTCCAAGTGTGAGAAGTAAAGTTGTCAGCACTGTGGCTTGCACACGGTTCAGCACACAGTCAGTCCACACCAGTTGGGCCAGTAAATAAACTGATCATACTGGACTGACAGTCTCTTCCAGACCCTGGGGCTCCTCACATCCTCCTCTGCAGTGTCTTCTAATGTCCAGGGCAGGATATCCATTTCACCTGAATTTAGTTAGTAAGTCCTGAGTGAAGTGTTAGCCAGTGGATCCTGGGCTCTGCGCCTGCTCCCAGGAGTCTGGCACCACCACTGTGCAGCCTCCAGGCCTCACCCATGACCAGTTCCCCATGGCAGCCAGTGATGCAAGTCCAGTAGTCAGGGACCGCTGGTGTGCCCACGCACACATATTCTGCCTTGGGTACTCCTGTGACTTCACCAGCCCATGTTTGAAAAATAATAGCACTCACTGTGCCAAGTATGTATTCCATGTCCAGAAATGGTTGGCAGGTACATAGATTTGTATAACTTTTACAATAATTACACCAGAAACATTCAATTTGGAAATGAGGGTGCTGAGATCAGGTTCTCAGAACTCAGATGGGAAGACTAGGCACCCTCAGAGTCCCATGGCAGCATTGCATCCAGGGACCTCTCACAGTAGGGCTCCCCACAAGGCTGGGCTGGGTACAGCCCCGAAGTCGTAGAAGTTGAATATTATTTCTTCCGTTTCAGAGGTAACTGTAGCTTCACTTCAGATTGGTCTGCAAATGGATCCTAACGCTAGTTTTATGTTCCTTTGTTCTGAAATAGAAACGGCATATAAACAATACAAAGTGACTGTAGAGAGTTGTAGGAAATCTTTTTGGGGGAAAAAGAAAATCTAAACCTTTGTTCGTGAAAAATCACTCACTGCTTTTTCTAATTTCTATTTTTTAGTTTTCTAAAGTGTGTGTTTTTTATTGTTTATAGATGATGCTTCTTATTTATTTGTATTAAATCATAACTGTGTATGATTACATGGTACAATGTGCTGATTTGATATACAATGTGGAATGCTTAAATCAAACTGATTAACACAGCATCACCTCACTTACTTATTTGTTGTGGTAAGACATTTATACTACACTATTTAGTTTTGAAATGTACCATTGCATTGTGTGCAGTAGGTGAGATCCCACCAAATGGCCTCCCTCCTTCTGTACTCTCCCCTCCCCTTCCCTCTCCCTCCTCTTCCCTCCTTTCTGGACTATAGTTGTGTTTTATCATTTGCATGAATGTGTAGGTGATTATATATTGATTTCCTAGTAGTATTGAGTACATTGGATACTTTTGTTTCCATTCTTGAGTTTCAGTTCCATCCAGGTAAACATAAAAGTGGTAAAGTCTCCATCCTTTTTATGACTGCATAGTATTCCATGGTGTACATATACCACAATGTGTAAATCCATTCATGGGTTGATTGAGTTCATTCATGCTCCCATGACTTGGCAGTTTAATAACTGGGCTGCAATAAACATTCTGGTGAAATGTCTCTTTAAATGATTTTTTATCATCTGGGCAGATACCTAGTAGAGGAATTGCTGGATTGAATGGTAGGTCAACTTTAAGTTCCTTAAGAATTCTCCAAACTTCTTTCCAAAAAAGTCGTATTAATTTGCAATCCCACCAGCAGTGTAGAAGTGTTCCCTTCTCTCCACATCCATGCCAACATCTGTAGTTTTGGGATTTTGTGATGTGGGCTAATCTTACTGGAGTTAGATGATATCTCACTAAATTGCATTTCTCTGATGATTAAAGATATTGAGCATGTGTTTGTTGGCCATTCGCCTGTCATACAGATGATGCTTCTCGAAGAGGATAATGAGTGATCCATTTGAACATTAATTTCATCTTCTATGGATTCAAAAGGATCGTTCACTACTACTCTATCACTATTTTACCGATAAGGAAACAGAGGCTTGCAGCGGTTAAGGAACCAACCAAGCCATGTAGCCAGTTGCATGGTGGAACTGTGTGGGTCTCTCTGCTCCTGCAGAAGAGCACCCTGCTGTGTGCCTCTGGCTCCTCCCCATGCAGGCTTCATCACGGCAGCCCAAAGGTAATGGATGTACAAATTTACAAACAGTGGCCCCCAGAAGGAGCTCAGGGACCCTCAGTATGCAGCACCTTACCCTCTTCCTGTTAAATAAGAATTATATTTCCAAGGCTCCAGAGGAACTCCCTACTTCATGGCTGCCCCCTTTACAAACCCCTGGTTGTCCTCTGTTCTTCAACTGGCTCAGAACACCCTGCCATCACCTCGGAATCCCACAGACCTCCCTGGGAGCCAGAGGTGCTTGGAGGAGGAAATAGGTAAAAGCTGACCAACCCTGGTGGAGACCAGTATGGACAGGTCTGCAGGGCTAAACCCAGCACAAACCCAGTCCATCCTGATCCAGAGCTACATTGTAGCTTTTCCCAATTTGGTCCCAGGATCCTCTTTTAGCCTTGGATGTGGAGGGATCCCACTCCATCCCCAGGAGCACAGGGATAAAACGCAGGAGTTCAAGCGACATGGAAATAGAAGGCCAGCATGCTGAGGGAGACATTGCCCACCTTCCTGTTTTCAGGAAAAGGCTGTGCTCTCCTGAGAAGTGAGCAGGGCTTTCATGTCCAGCCATCATATTGCACAGCTCCCAACATAGGTGTATATGTGTCCCAGATGCAGCTGTCGCACACGGTGAACTAGTGTTCAGATTTGGCCAAAGTGAAAAGGTTGAAGAGTAAAATCTCATAGATCTATCTTTCTAAAGACATGGGGGGCAGTATTATGTAGCTAAGCAGGTTGGGAAGGAGGTTTTAGGGAACCATGGAGAAATTTGTGTTTTTAGTCTCAGATAACATCTTGAGCAACCAGACTTTAGGCATCAGCAGTTAATTTTTTATTTTTTTATATGAAAAGGCATTTTATTGTTACCATTTTACTATATAACATATTAATGAATATACCAGATTGCATTTTCTCAAATGGCATATGAGGCATATTTCTCTCCAATTCCCTGGAAAACCTCAGTATCATCTGTCCTTTGGAGGATTCAGTTTCTTACGGAGTGTGATACTGTCCACGAGGATACCAACGGTGCCTAGTAGTAAAGAACATTTTGCTAAGTTGCTCTCTCATGGGTCCTTGTTCAAGCCGTTCACTTTTTTCTGCTAATCTGGTTTTCAGCACTCGATCATGCGTTTCTTCACTATTACCCACAGGACCTGGCAGAGGAATAGGTTTTGTGTGTTCATATGGAACCTCCACAGAAGGGTGGTAGCATACCATTGTCCTGCCATCAGATGTCAAAGCAAGCGCTACTTTGCAATGATAGTCATCTGGTAGAGAATATGTAGATCTATGACAAACACGATATAAAGCTCCATTTGGGACTAAAATAAACATTTTAAGAAACTTCTCTTTGATATCACCCATTTTACTACTGCTCCCGCCATGGTGTATCAAGATACTTATGAAAAAAGATGTTTTGAAGAAACGTTGCTTTTAAAATCTGCTTCTAAGAAAAATCAGTTTTTATCCCTTAACAGTGCCTCACAGTGAGCCCACCATCTTCTTTCAATCCGGGTCTCAGAGACACCCCGCAGTTAATTTTTTAAAGGCATTAAATTATTTTTGTAAAGTCAATTTACACATTTTTTGTAACCCTGGAGTTCTTTCTTTCTGTTTGAGAACAACAATGAAACACCAGAACACAGTGGCTGATGGTCACTGTGAGAACAAGTGGTACAGGGAAGGAGGCAGCAGTTTTCAGTGCACAGAAGCAAGGACCAAGTCAGAGTTTACTAAAAATATTATAGTACTAAAATCTCAAGGAGCCCAGCTACAATCTTACATTTACTGCAAAGCAGCCTTGTCCTCAAAAAGGGGAATAATCTAGAACAGATGATTAAGCAAATAAACAAGCAGTGATAATGATTAGAATAAAATAACCACACCAGCTAAAGAGAGCTGGGAGCACGCTGCCCTGCTGGGACCACCCGGAAACACATTACGAAGGCAGGGTTACTGGTGGTTCTGAACGGGTGGGACCTTTGCGTGGAGCAGACACGCAGGAAGGGCTGCAGGATGCCCACAAAGGCAGCAGGGGCTGAGGCTTTGCAGTGAGTGACAGCCCCATGGTTTTGACCCCAGATTGTGATAGGAATAGGATAAAGTGGGAAATGAATCTGTTCCCTGTCCATTTCAGTCAACAAGGGTTCGGTGCCACCCACACTCGGTAGAATTCTGAGAAAGGGCCTTGGAGAAGCAGGAAGAGGCAGCCTCTCCAGGCCCTCACCTCTCCTGCTGTGATTCTTTTTTTCCCAGGGGGATGAAAGATCTTGGAATCTTCCAGTTTCTTGTTCCAGGAGCTCTGCTTATAGGTTGGACATCAGATGTGGGACAGTCAGACTCCCTGAGAAATGGAAGATTCCAGTTTTTCCCAGCAAACCAAGGATGCAAATGATGGTGTTAGCCAGTGACCAGGACTCAGAGAAACCACAGGGCCAGCACAACCTGTCAGGGCAGGGATTAGACCCAGGTTAATAGATACTCACTTAAGCCACTGGAAACTGACTTAATGCCAATAAGGAAGCTTCTGGTATCTGCCTAATCCCTCCTGGCATTTCTGGGGCTGAACTTGAGCACCTCCAGGAGGAAGCAAAGCAGCAGAGTGCAGACAGAACTTCTGCTGACATGGGCCAGGAATCCCCATACTCCTAAGTAAAAGTTCTTTACTCCACACTTGTGGCGTTTGACTATATTTTTTATTTTAACATTTCATGAAATTCTATTTTGTTGTTCATGGCCTGTTTGCTCAGATAGACTGATTTTCTGGAAAGCAGATCTTATTCTTTCTTTGGGCCCACTAAGTGTGGCAGATATCAGCTGCATCTGACAAAAAAAAAAAAATCAAGTAGAGGTCATCAGTAAATTTTCAAATAAGTGTGTGAGAAGGAACCAAAGTGCAAAGATGAGTTTCTGCCTCTTTGAGGTATTTCTGTTTACTCCAAGGCAGTGTAAGCAGAGAATAAGAGTTTGACTCAAGTTCAGATCAGGTCCCTGGCCTCCCTGCCCTCCAGCATACCTGTCAAATGCAACACCAGGTAAAGTCACTAATGTCGAACTAAATAACAAGGAGAGGATCTCTCTAAAAAAAGAGACACTTCCTCTGGAAGAGGATACTACAGTGGGAATGCCCGTGCCACAGTGAACTGTGTGTGTCTCTGTGTGTCTCTGTGTGGTTTTTTATTTGTTTTGAGACAGAATCTCACTCTGTTCCCCTGGGTAGAGTGCCGTGGCATCACAGCTCACAGCAACCTCAAACTCCTGGGCTAAAGTGATCCTCCTGCCTCAGACTGCCAAGTAGCTGGAACTATAGGTGCCTGCCACGATGGGGTCTCACTCTTACTCAGGGTGGTGTCCAATTTCTGAGCTTGCCTTGGCCTCTCAGTGCTAGGATTATAGGCAAGACACAAGGCCTGGCCAAAGTTGAAAATTACTTTTGAAAGAGTAAGTAGAATTACATATATATTGACTACAAAGATCAGTAATAAGGGTGACACCAATCCTAGGTTTGACAGGCATTTGCTGGGCAGATGTTCTCACAGAAGTATTTTTTTGGTGTAAGATTGTGGTTTTTATGGTCTTCTGTCATAGTTTTGTTATCAGGCATACAAGCCTAAGAGCCCTCTCCTCGTAGTTTTCCTGGGCTCTACTTGTCAAGGGTTGACAAGTAGAGCAACTCCATTTTGATTCTGACAACTTTCACACTAATTTATAATAAGTCTTCACAGTATTATAAACTAACCAACTGACACAGTTGATGAGAGACTGTCTGTCCCAATGTCTCCTGCCTCCACATCTCCCTGGCCCTTCTCCTACATCTTAGTCAGCTCCTGCTCATCCCACACACATTCCATCCCCTGCTGCCTCTGTGGTGCCCAGTACCTCACAGGCAGCCCCTCCTGCAGGCTCAGTCCAGCCCCGGCCCATGTAAAGACAGAAGCTTTGGAGGAAGGCAGACCTAATTCAAATTCTGCTCTATCACTTTCTAGGTACATAACCTTGGGTAGTTTATTTAACCTCTCTATGCCTCAGTTTATTCATCTATAAATTGGGTATAATAATACCTACTCTATAGTATCTTGTACACAAAGCAACTGGCTTGTCACTTGCCTTACTTTCCCTTAGTTCCCAACCTTTCTGGAAGTTCTATGCTCTTTCAGATAAAGTTTAGAACACCACCCACAGAAGGAAAGTCTACTCTGCTGGACTCCCTCTTGTTCCATAACTTGCCCTGTCCTACTAGCCGCCTCTTAATGCTGACTACCTGTCATAGCAACCTCAGCCCTTCTGCTCCCAAAGCCTGAAGCCCTAGGACAGAGCCATCCCCTCTCCCTGCAGACAGACTACTCCAGCTGCAAAGCCCACAGCCTGCCCTCCCATATCCTGCCCTCCTGTCCTGAACTCACCCAGCACTCTGCACCCTGCTTGATGTGGTGAGCTCGTGCTGTCATTGCAAGGCTGCCCTCGCTGTGCCAGTCCCTGCCACCAAGGCCTTACCATGCCTTCCCCTCCTGATGGTCACTCCTTTTCCTGTCTGCTGCACACAGATGTGTGAGGATGGCGTCCAGAGTCACTTGAGGGGCTAGATATGCTTCCTGCAAAATTTCCACTTAGGAGTCCTCTTGGGACTTGGCTTTGGAGCTGAGAAAACTTCCTTATCAACACCCTTAACCATGGTGGCTCTTCATGCATCGAGGATGAATCCAATATTTTTGAAGTGTCAGTGTCAAATGTCATTGAGAAAAAACAAGTGGCAGCAAGTTGCATCAGAGAGATCAGGGGCGGAAGGGGCAGCAGTGTGGGCCCGACCCATCTTCACTCAGGATTTCTCCCTGTTCTCATTTGTTAAGTCGGCTTAGCCACACACCTCTTGGGAGCATGATGAAAATGAAAAGTGAAATGGTGGTTACTACCACCTTTAGCCTCCTGAGGACTTTCCGCAAGGACTGCCAGGCTATAACCTCTGTGGGGTTGAAACTACTGCCACCATATTCAATGCTGTCTCCCTGGGGCCTCAGCCCCATGTCTGGAGTGCAGCAAGCTTTCCTTCCACAAAGGCTTGCTAATGAGTTGGCAGCTGAGTTCCCTGTCTCTGCAGTGAGGAGGTTGTACGTGGTTGCGCTGAACCTCCTCTCTGCTGCCCACCTATATGTGGGTGGGGGAGGCATTAACCTTTTATCTGGATTGAAAATGAGACCCAACTATAAAGACATGAGAATAGATTCCTTGTCTTTCACATGCCAGGTGTGAGAGGCAAATTCCAAACAGTAATTTAAAAAATGTTCTGAATAATAGCAAAATCAATAGGAAAACATGTGTAGCCTTCCCAAGTGGCCACTTTGAAAGGACAACCTTCAACAGATGAATTCTTAAACATTTATGTACAAAAGGATGATTTTGTACCTACTTGCAAATCATGACTTTGCAGTGTCTGCAGAGATGCAGAATGTTCATAGGAGCCCAGGCTGTGCTCAGCACTGCAGAGGCCATCACCCTGAGCAAGGGTGGCTCTGAGACATGAGAACCCCATCAGAGAGGACCCCACACGTGGTCAGGAGTGGCCTGCTAATCAGAGCAATGCAGCCACATGTCAGCAGGTGCAACAGGGGAGAGAGGAGGTTGGGCTGGGCTGGGCTGGGCAGAATCTTGGGTGAATTAAGCCTTCCCACAGGGCAGGACACCCTATCTCAAACATGAGCCTTGGTTAAATCCCTATAAAAGGCCTCATCGTGCTGACCTGGTACTCCACACACCACTTGGAAACCACTCACTTCATCCTGTCTGGGAATTAGGTAAGTTCCCCCTTGAGGAACCTCTTTCTCATCCCCAGTGTCTTGGTGATCTGAGCTCATAAAACCAGGGCTATCAGCTGTGAGCTGCTGGCTATCGCTGCTGGCTATCACTGCTGCCTGTGGCCAGGAGCCACAGGACTTTGGGAAAGACATTCTCCAGAAGCAACTGTGTTTTCTCCTGCTCTGAGTCTGGCCTGGCAGCAGCTCCTCTCACCAGGAGACTATGGGGGCAGCAGCAACCGAGCCACCCATGTGCCTTTCTGAATCAGCAGAGGCCTCTAGCTTCTAAGGTCCTGGAAGCTTCTTTGCATGCTGAGAGTGTGTGGAATGAGATTCGGTTTACTAATGCCCCAGACATGCAGTCTAACAATCTTGTGCAGGAAGGGGCTTAGGTGACACCCCTCTCCTGTCCCAGCATGATAGTTAGGCAAGGTGTCTATAGATTTATTCTAAGGAATCTGAAGTGTAACTAAAACGTCATCTCATAGTTTTTATTATTTATAGGTCAAGGGGTTAAAGTCTGCTGTAGGGTTTAAAAATAAAAGGATGTTTTTCATCTACGTTGAGAAATATTCTGAGTTTTGTATCTTGATATAAACAAGAGAAAGTCTACCTGACTGTCTTGGCCATCAGGTTCTAGAATTGATTCCCCCTGAATAGCCCCCCTTGGGGTCTCTGACTCCCTGAATCTTTCTGGCCTCACTGACCTGCTTTTTATAGCACCCAAGTCTCCTTCCCTTTCTCCTCTGCTTCTCTAACTACATCTTCCTCTTCTTGTGCTCTTCTCCTGTCCTGGTGGCCCAGTGATACAGGCCTCCAGCTCCCTTTGCTCAGGGCCTGGTCATCTTTGATGCTGTCCCCTCCTGCTGGTTGGTCTCTGAGGCTTCTGATAAATGTCTCTGCAAGTCTCTGTGCCTCTTGCCATTCCAGCCACTCCAGGCCTCACCTCAATCTTCCTCCAGATTCCTGGCTAATGAAGAAGAACACTTCCCCTTTGGCTGGGAACTTGATGAAGCCGCTTGCCAATTAGGCGAGCCACCCTGTCTGACTGGCCCGGGGGCTGAGGACAGAGAGTATACAGGGAAACGCAGACTCTCACCCTGGAGGGTCTCCTCTTGGGCTAAGGAGAGACGGGTTCCAAGGTTTCCTGATCCCGTCAAAACTATGTGGCCTAACTTCTCTGAGTCTGTTTCCTCACCTATAAAAAAGTGAGGATAGTAAGGATTAAAGGAGATGATGCAAAGGAAAGTGCCCGTGAGCAGCAGGGTGTATGTAAACGCACATAAGGGATGGGTGTGTGTGTGTGTGTGTGTGTGTGTGAGACAGCACATAATGACACTTAATAGCAAGCACTGAGAATGGGCCAAGCCTCTGCCAAGTGCTTTTTATGAGTTATCTCTTTAAATCTTCACAATAACCCCATAAAGTACTGATACCACTTTCCTTCATAATGAGCGAGATGAGGCACAGCAAGTGAACTCAGGCAGGCGTGAGCTTGGCCTCACTTCAGGCGGTGTGGCCAGAAGTGACCCTCTGTGGATGCTGCCTCTCACCTCTGTGTGTTCCTCTTTCCCACATGTCCAATACAGCATGTGGGAAAGGATAAAGACAGACCAAAAGCACACCTGCATATGCAGGGAAAGGCCTAGAAGCCGGAGTGCCCAGGAAGAAACAGCTGTGGCTGATTGTGACGGGTGCTTTTCATGTTTTCCAGCATGACTTCAAAGATGCCCCCGTTACTACAAAACATTAATGGGATCATCGAGGCCTTTGGGCGCTATGCCAGGACAGAGGGCAACTGCACAGTGCTCACCCGAGGGGAGCTGAAAAGACTCTTGGAGCAGGAGTTTGTCGATGTGATTGTGGTACGATGTGTGGGCCAGGTGGGAGGGATGTAGCCAGGAGTGACACTTGTGTTGCAGACCCTGGGAAATTCAATGAGACAACAGCTGAATCCAAGCCTGCTGGTGCAGATGGCAGCTGTGTGGGTAGATAGAAAGCAGAAAACAGAAGATGATAAGGCATTGACAGGCCCTGGTCCTTAGAGAAAATACGGAATTCTAATTTGAAGGCAAGGTGAAAGGACTCTAAAGGACTCTCAAGGACTCTGCTCAGGGAGGAGCAAAGCCTCTGATGTTCTAGAAATTACTATAATCTATAATTGCTGCTTTCTTCTGCCTCTTAAATTTAATACAGTAAATATTCCTATGTCTGTCTGAAAATTTGATCATCCATCAGTAAACACTCATTGGAAGCATAGTTCTTTTTTTTTTTGAGACAGAGCCTCAAGCTGATACCCTGGGTAGAGTGCTGTGGCATCACAGCTCACAGCAACCTCCAACTCCTGGGCTCAAGCAAGTCTCCTGCCTCTGTCTCCCAAGTAGCTGGGACCACAGGCGCCTACCACAACGCCTGGCTATTTTTTTTTTGGTTGCAGCCATCATTTTTGTTTGGTGGGCCCGGGCTGGACTCGAACCCGCCAGCTCAGGTGTATGTGGCTGGCACCTTGGCCACCTGAGCCGCAGGCACTAAGCCGGGAGCATAGTTCTATGCCTTGTACAAAGCAGTTGCTCAAAAATATCAGCTAACCAATCTCATCAGAAATGCAGTTTTGGAGAGCAGATTGTTAACAGCTCGGGGGAGAATATGGGAGCCCTACCCCACCACCGGGGCAAACCAGAAGTGGGGCCTTAATGCATTTTCCTGCCTTTGGTTTGCATGGAAAGCTCCCAGATTGAGACCTTGGAGACAAGGTATATGGGCACAGCAAGCATGCTCAGGGCAGTCCTCCTGTCCTGCTGTCCCCACTCCACTCTATCTCAGGAAAACCTCTGAGCCTCCTTGAAGAGCTCACAGAATTCCCCTGTGCCCAGGTTCCCACTATGGTTCTTTTTACATGGGCCTTGCTGGAGAGAATAAAGCCTCAGCGCCAGAGGTTAAGAGGCCCCAGAATGGCCCAAAGAATCAAGCCTAGAGCCCAGACAGTTGAATTATGAGCTCGGTCAATTTATCTTTATCCAACTGTCCAGAAACTACACCAGACAGAAAGGATACAAAACAAACGCTGCTTCCTCCCTTTGTGAGAGGGACAGGACTAAAGTAAACAAAGAAAGCAAAGAAGTGTTAAGGAGCTGAGGTGTGGTGGGGGTGGGAGCTGCAGTTCTCACCACCACACCTTCTCACTTCAAGGACGCTGACTCAGCCTGTCTTCTCCCCAGAAGCCCCAGGACCCAGCCACTGTGGACGAAGTCCTGCGCCTGCTGGATGAAGACAACACGGGCACTGTGGAATTCAAGGAATTCCTGGTCTTGGTGTTTAAAGTTGCCCAGGCCTGTTTCCAGACCCTGAGTGAGAGGCCTAAGGGAGCATGTGGCCCCTGGGCATCTGGAAACCTCCACCCCAGGGCCTCAGCAGAGCTGGGGGAAAGACAGAGAAGTGGCCCTGATGGAGGAAGGTCCGGGAAGGGGCAGCATCACGAGGGGAACAGCCGCAGGCAGAGGGAGCAGGTGTCTAAAGGGCAGGACAGGACTGGCACTCAGACCCAGGGGCAGGACATTGGCACTGCTTGGGTCAGTAGCGATGTCAGACAAGCTGAGTCCCAAACACAGGAGAGGACAAGCCAGCAGGAACAAGTGCATGGGCATGGGGAACAGACCCAGACAGCACCAGAAAGCCAGAGCCAGACCAGAGAGAGGTCAGACAGACAGTCACAGACCAGGGAACAGGACAGAACATGTCACACAGGTGACACTGTGACTGCAGTGGGAACTCAGACCCAGGCAAGCACCAGTCAGAAGGTGGAACAGGACAGGAACCAACAGACAGGAAGCACCAGCCCCAAGGCACAGGAGTCCACCCATGGCCAGAACAGAGGGACAGAGACCCAAGGTCAAGACAGGAGCCAGACCAGCCAGGTAGTGACAGGGAGACAAGTCCAGACACAGGCAGGGTCACACACACAGACTGTGGAGCAGGGAAGACACCAGACTATAAACCACGAAGGGGCTGGAGAACAAGGACAGACCCAAATCCAGTCAGGCAGTGGAGAAATATGGACACAAGTGAGCAACTCTGAAGCAGGAGAGACAGTGTTGGGAGGACAGGCCCAGACTGGGGCAAACAGTGGGCCAGGAAGCCAGGATTGGAGCAGCACTCAGCCAAAGTACAGTGTGACAGGAGGGCAGGGAAAGAGAGAGCCCACAGTGGTCAGCCAGGAGTGGACTGATGACCAGACAAGGGAGACAGTGGTCCAGAGCCAGGCCCAGGGCAGCTTGCACACCAGCATTGCTTCAGCACAGAGCCAGGGTGCAGCCCAGCTGGAAGGGAAGCAAGGTGGCACAGCCAAAAGGCTGTATTCCTACTTCAAAAGCAGCAAGCCATGACCCCCTGCCCCTGACACCAATGCCCAGTATCAAAAGAAGACAGTTGGAGAGAGATTGTCTTGTCCTGTGCTGGCCAGTCCAGCTGGTATATCCCCGGACATCTTCTCCTAATCATGATGCTTCCCTTATAGGTCTTTCTCAGTGAGAGCACTTTTGTAAACTCCTCTTTTACCTGCTTTGTTGCACAGACCCTCTCAGAAGCAGGAACACATAGAGCAAGTCATCCTTTGTGCTAAATTTTCCTCAGCCTGTTGGGGTTTCAGGACTACTTTTATCTCTGCCAGGTCTCTTGCTTCATCTACCCTAATAAAACCTTCTCAAGCAATTGACTTGTGTTTCATTCAATTGCCTTCTACTGATGGATAGGCTAAGGCAGGGGTCCTCAAACTTTTTAAACAGGGCCAGTTCACTGCCCCTCAGACTGTTGGAGGGCTGGACTGCGGGCCCTGGGAAGAGTTGGCTGCTAAGCAGGACAGGCAGTGGCAGCAAAAACACCCAGAGGGCCAGATAAATGTCCTAGGCGGGCTGCATGTGGCCTGTGGGCTGTAGTTTGAGAATGCCTGGGCTAAGGGCTACAGGGCTATCAGGATAATGAACTGGACATGGTCCCTAGCCTTGAAGAGCATCTAGTTGAGAAAATATTATACAAGACTCCATGTGTTAGAGTCAGAGAAAGGAGATTATCATACTTAATATTTGGCAGAGGTGGAGCAGGTACATTTCATCTAAGATGCTTTCTTATCATGGCCCTTACAGGACAACTAGATTTAGATAGGCAAAGTTATTCCTGGTCTTTCGTTCTTCTAATTCTAGGGTGTTGAACTACCATTCACTTGTAAGGTCATAGAGGTAAACTGACTTAAGATTACTGTTGGATGGAATAAAACTCCCAGGGGCAGTGGAAGGGAAGGGAGAAGGCACACATTCTCAAGCTCTGGGCCAAGAGCTGGAGCCCAGGGGCCTCTCCTCCCTACATCCCCATCTGCTAGAGATGAACAAGCTATAATGTAGAAACTATCAGTTCTGGTTTATTGTAAGAATCACCAAAATTTTTAAAATACAGATGTATTAACCTAAACCTATAGATGCTGATTCTAAAGTTTTGGAGTACAGCCTATGAATATCTCTGAGAAATTTCTTAGGGAGACTTGTGCTTCTGGCAGTACATAGGCTAAATACCCTGAAAGACCCTCCAACAAAGTAACTAGATCTTGTATAAAGCATATTTTTCACTGAATTGTTGGTTTACAGGAAGTAAGGGAAATCTCCAAGGAAAACTCAAAATTTGATAGTCTCAACAACAACCACCAAAGATATCCATGTTCTAATTATAGGAACCTGTGAATATGTGACATTATATGGCAAAAGAGACTTTTCAGATTTGACTAAGGATTTTGAGATGGAGAGTTATTCTGGATTACCTGAGTGAGCTCAACATAATCATGAGGGTCTTAAAGAGTTCAAGTAAGAGCAATGGTGTCAGTAAAAGGAGGTATGATGATGGAACCAGTGGTCATGGCCGTGTGCTACAAGCCAAGGAATGTGGACAGACTCTAGAATCTGGAAAAGGCAAGGAATTTTCCTCCAGAACATCTGGAAGGAATGTAGCCCTTCCATCACCTTGATTTTATACTTATAACCTCTAGGACTATATGAGAGTCCTCAACCTTTTGGCACCAGAGACTGTTTTCATGTGACAATCTTTCCATGGACCTGGGGTAAAGGTAATAGTTTTTATATGAGTCTGAAAAAAATTGATTTATTATAGTCTATGCAGTCAAACCTCTCTTCTGATGATAATCTGTATTTGCAACCACTCCCCAGTGTTAGCAATCACTGCCTCAGCTCCACACAGGAGCACACAACTTAAATCCCTCACATGCACAGCTTACAGTAAGGTTCACACTCCTATAAGAAACTATTGCTACCTCTGATCTGACAGGAAGCAGTACTCAAGCAGTGATTCAAGTAATGGAGAGCAGCTATAAGTATGACTAAGATTCACTCACTTGCTGGCTTCTCACATTGTACGGTGTGGCCTGGTTCCTAACAGGTCACAGACTAGCACCAGTGCACAGGCCCAGAGGCTGGAAACCACAGCTGTATAAGAATATAATTTTTATTATTTTAAGCCACTAAGTTGTGGCAATCTATTACAGCAGCAGTAGAAAATTAATACACAAAACAAAATCTCAGAGCTGGAGCCAGAGTAGTAAGAAGTAAATGTGTGAAAGGTAAGGTTGCCCTTCTGAGAAAAAACTGATTTTATATCCATTTTATATCCAAACTGGCCTTTAAGTATAAAGGTCAAAGACAAATAGCAAAGACCTCGCAAAGACTCAGGAAATATTGTTCCCATACATCTTTTCTGAGGAATCTACTAGAGAATAACCCCCATCTACCTACTCACACATGAAATCTAGAATCGTAGAAGTGCATGGCATAAAAACTGATATATTTAACTATAAAACTAAGACTAAAGAGTGTTGATAGAGGTGGCAGAGTAGCATTTAATGTTACATGCTCTGAAAATATGCAATATAACTAACAAAAAATGAAGAGAGAAGAAGAAAGTATATAGAAAGTAGATTAAGTATGTGTTTATATGGGCAAAATGAGAGTAAAAGGATATCAATTCAAACCAAATACTGAGGGAGAAATGAGGGTAGGGTGAAAATTTTTTCATTTAGGGAAATAATAGAACATATTAAAAGGAGAAAAGATACAGGATATATATGACATAAAGATGCACTGTAAAGATAACATTAGAATGAAAAATACAAACTTTCCTCAACACCAAAAGATATTCTAGGGAAAAAAAAAAGCAAATAAAACAGACAATATAGTGAATGTTATTTATGTATGAGGTATATTTGCACAAATAGGACATAAAAGAGTATGTAGACTATGGTCAGACATATTTGTTATAACAATGCAAAGGGCTTATCTCACTGTAAAAGTGAAAGAATGGCATTGCTGACAAACTATCTAATGGAGAAAAATAAACCATCTAACAAAAAAAAAGAAGAAAGATCATAGCCCCTTGGTTCAATTAACCACCTGTGGAGAACCCTAAGGAGTTGCAAAGGATATGGACTAACTTTATAGGTGTATTCTTGATTTTGCACCACACACATTTTTATTTCCTTTATCAAAATGGCTCTCTAGCTAGTCTGACAGAGCACCTGACTTTAAGAAACAAACAAATGAGCAAACCAGGGAAAGTGTTTGTTTTCACAGAACTTGAAAAGAACTGAAAAGATACAAAAAGCATGACTCTCCCCAAGGTCCCACCAGACCATATTCCAAAGACCCTGATTAGTCAGCCTCACAGAGAAGAGAAAAAAGAAAAAGGAAAAACTGATGCAGCTTATTCTGCCTTCTGCTGTCAGCTGGAAGCAATAACGATTTTTTTCTTTCTCTTTATCCCTGTAAAAGTCCTAAACACCTTACCCATACCACTGACACTCCTTTCTTTGTGCTATGCCCTTCCCATACTTTGGGAAGTAAAGTAACCTTTTTACTTATTTCTATCCTATCCTTTGTGTTGAGAATTCTTTCTCATCCTGCTCTGATTTCCTACCCTAACAAAAAGGACAATTTTTTATATTGGCTCTGTAAAGTCTTTGCTCTTTACAAGACACAGCCAAGTCAAAGACAGAAAAAAAATTTAAGGCAGGTAGTTAAATTAATATATATCAAGAAAATTCAGGTTATAACAAAATTCGAAAAACAAGTGTCTTGCTTTTGATCCCAGATCAGGTCAAAAAGCCTTAAATAAGATCAAGAGGGATACTTAAAATGCCAAAAGGTATAATTTCACAATAACAATATGGAAGTTTTTAATATCCATATATTCACTAGTAGCAAAACTTTGATAAAGCAAAAACCACAGAAGACACAAGGACAAACAAAGAAAACATAATGATAATAGCACACTTTAACCACCTGTCTCACTTTAAGACAGTACATGTAGAGAAGAAACAGCACAATCAATAAGATAAGAACTCTTTTATATATGTAGATAACACAACAATCTCTTAACCTAACAATAAAACTCCATCTTCTATGTATGAAATATTCAATATCAGGCCAAAAAGAAGACTTTGAAGCATTATGAAAAACAGAAATAATATAAACAGCATTCTTACAGGCACATGAAATATCGATGAGTTCTGCCAGATCTGTGTTGTTGCTTCTACTGTTGTTGGAAATTACCAGCACACCCACACATATACACATACACACTATTAAACAGCTCTTGAATAAGAAGTGATGACTAGAAAACAAAATTGCAGAACTTTTAGAAAATGATGATAATTAAACTAGACATAAAAACAATATACAAAAACAGAATATCCCAAGAAAAATTCATAGTCTTAACTATACATTGATAAAAATTGAAATATATGAATTATAAGTGCAAATTAAGAAGCTAGAAAAATACCTATGAAGAGAACAACAAAGTATAAGGAAAAGTTAATAAAAAGTATAAGGAGAAATTAAAATTTTTTAAAGTCAATAAATAAATAACTTTTTTGTAACTTTAACAAAGTAGAAAGCCACAAACCAATCTAATTTTTAAAAAAGACAAAAAAGTAGGGAGTGAGAAAGGCACAAAGGCTTATCATAAGAAATAATAATGGGAAAAGATATAAATAATTCACAGAAGAAAAACGAACCTTAAGTGTATGAAAAGATTCTAAAGCTTGTTTATTATATTAGAAACACAAACGAAATCTTTACTAAGATATTGTTTCTAAAATTTAAGAATAGGTATTGTTGATGGGGTTATGGAGTAGCAGACACTTTCATGCTTTCTGGTGGGAATGCAAAATGATATAGTCATATTAAAGATGAATTTAGTAAAATTCATCAATATTACACGTGCCTGTTTTATTCTTGCTCTTTCCTTAGTGGCTAAAGTGGTGCCTGGCATGCAATAATTATTTGTTGAAAGAATTCAATGACTTGATACCTCCTTTCATACACATGTGTTGATACAATCCCTACACAGACCTGTGACTACAGAAGCATAGCAAGTTCATAGCAAATAAGAAAATGGATGTCTTGGCATCCGTAGCACAGTGGTTAGGGCGCTAGCCACATACTCCGATGTTGGTGGGTTTGAAGTCCCAGGGCCTGCTAAACAACAATAACAACTTCAACAACAACAAAAAATAATAGCTGGGCATTGTGGCAGGCACCTATAGTCCCAGCTACGATGTTTCTCCGAAAATAAGACCTACCCAAAAAATAAGCCCTGGCAGGATTTCTATGCATTTGTTAAATATAAGCTCTACTCCAATAATAAGACCTTGTGATGGGCATGGCTATGCAGTATATCTGCATAGCCAACCCATGCATTTCAGCACAGAGAGGAAGACATCCCCTGAAAATAAGCCCTACTGTGTCTTCTTGAGAAAAAATAAATATGAGACAGTGTCTTATTTGGGGGGAAACACAGTACTTGGGAGGCTGAGGCAAGAGAGTTGCTTAAGCCCAGGAGTTAGAGGTTGCTGTGAGCTGTGATGCCATAGCACTCTACTGAGGGCAACATAGTGAGACTCTGTCTCAAAAAAAAAAAAAAAAGAAAAGAAAAGAAAATGGAATTTTTAGTGTTGTCTATAGTTATGCGGTTAGACATAGGCAGAGCTAGGACTAAACTGAGGTCCTCTAAATATCAATGTGTTGTCAGCTCACACTCACAAAGAAGCAAGGGCACCAGCATGTGTGAAGTCGTACCTAAAGGGGTGGAAGGAGGCCACAGAGACTGGCCCTTCTGATTCCCATATCTAGCCTCAACAGAAGGTTCTCACCATGAACATATGGAGCCTACTTGTACCTATGAGAAGACTGGATTGTGAGCATACATGTTCCTGGAGAGCTGGCAAGAAGAGGAAAAGGGTCAAGAATGACCAGTCACTTCAACAGCTGCATTTCTTGTTGTAAACAAATGGACTGGAATCATGAATGAATGCCAATCCCTGTCTCTGACCTTCACCAAGGTCAACAGGCCACTCCACCTCAGGCCACATCCTCTCCATATCCTCTTGGGATTAACTGACCTTCCTTGATGATTTAGTTTCCACATGCTCAGAGAAGTTTCTGTTCATATCTCTTGCCCAGTGATAGATGGGGTCATTTGCTCTTTTTTTGTTAATTAACTTGAGTTCTCTATAGATTCTGGTTATCAATCCTTTGTCAGATTTTTAACATGAAAATATCCTTTCCTGGGCAGTGCCTGTGGCTCAGTGGGTAGGGCACTGGCCCCATATATTAAGGGTGGTGGGTTCCAATCCAGCCCCAGCCAAACTGCAACAAAAAATAGACAGGGATTGTGGCAGGCATCTGTAGTCCTGGCTACTCGGGAGGCTGACGCAGGAGAATCACCTAAGCCCAGGAGTTGGAGGTTGCTGTGAGCTGTGTGACACCATGGCACTCTACCAAGGGTGGGGATAAAGTGAGACCCTGTCTCTACAAAAAAAAAAAAAAAAGAAAGAAAAAACTAAAGAACATATCTTTTCCCATTTTGAAGGTTGTATTTCCTCTAAAGGTCGTGTCCTTAGCTGTGCAGAAGCTTTTCGGTTTAATTAAATCCCATTTAACATTTGTTTGTTTTTGTAGTTGCTATGATTGCTATTGAAGTCTTCTTCATAAAATATTTCCCCAGGCCAAAGGCCAAAGGCTAACAAACATGAAAAAATGGTCATCATCCTTAATCATCAGAGAAATGCAAATCAAAATAACCCTGACCCTCACCTAACCCCAGTGAGAATAGCCCACATTGAAAAATCCCAAAGTTGCAGATGCTGGTGTTGATGTGAAGAGAAGAAAACACTTTCACACTGCTGGTGGGACTATAAACTAATGAAGCCTCTTTGGAAAGAAGTATGGAGAATCCTTAAAGAACTCTAATTAGACCCCCCCATTTGATCCCATGATCCCATTACTAGGCATCTACCCAGAAGAAAAAAAGCATTTTATCATAAGGACATTTACACTAGACTGTTTACTGCATACCAAGATGTGGAAACAACCTAAATGCCCACCAATCTAAGAATAGATTAACAAGCTGTGATATATGTATACCATGGAATACTATTCAGCCATTAAAAAAGATGGGAGACTTTACATCTTTTGTACCCCTAACCCTAACCCTATCCTGGATGGAATTGAAACACATTCTTCTTAGTAAAATATCACAAGAATGGAAAAGCAAATATCCAATATACTCAATTACTAATATGGAGTCAGTAGATGATCTAATACATGCCTACATAAGAGAAAAACTCAATTTGGTTCAAGTTGGTGGGGGGGAAGGAGGGAGAGGACAGAAGGGAGGATGGAAGGGGATTGATGTGCTCCCTCTTAATAGGCACAATGTAAGGGTATATGGCACAACTTCTGAGGGTGGGACACAACTACAAGAGGGACTCTACCTCACAAATGCAAACATTGTAAGCTACTTGTTTGTACCGTCACATTAACCTGAAATAAAATAAAGTTTCCACATGAATGCTTCTTTCAAGCGTTGTGTATGTTATTTTAGAACCAAGAGAGAATAATTGTGGAAACTAGAGAGAGACTTGATGGAAATGAAGTGTGTTTTTTCACAGCCCCTGAGATAGTCTCTTCTCATTTAAGATAGAGTAATCACCCTCCCATATCCTATCAAACATATGGAAATGCACATGCAGACCAGTTAAATATAATTTTTTTTGAGACAGAGTCTTCTTTTGTCACCCTTGGTAGAATGCCATGAAGTTATAGTTTACAGCAACCTCAAACTCTTGGGCTCAACCTGTTATCTTGCCTTAGCCTCCTAAGTAGCTGGGACTACAGGCACCTGCACAACATCCACCTATTTCTTTTAGAGATGAGGGTCACTCTTGCTCAGGTTGGTCTTGAACTCTTGAGTTCAAGAGATCCACCCACCTCAGCCTACCAGAGTGCTAAGGGTACAGGCTTGAGCTACTGCACCCAGCCTTAAATACAATTTTTGCTGAAAATATTTTGAAAAGCTTTTTCAGAATTTTGTTTTTTAAATTAGGACACAAGTAGGGCATTTACCTGATTGTAGCTATTATTTTTTTTTACAATTAGGGAGCACATTCTTGATGTGCTTTTCTTGATGAAAAAATATAAAAATATATAAAAAAGAAATGCTTAATAAGTTTGAATTTTTTATTAACATTGAATTGAATAATGAGTGAGATTCACAAAGTTTTATTTCTAGGCATTTTTATTAAATGTTCATAGATTTCAGGATTTTGTACCTTTCTTTTGGAGCTGACATATATGTATAACTATAGAGATGAATTTGTCTATTTTGTTTGTTTTTATTAAATCATAACTGTGTAAATTGATGCATTTATGGAGTTCAGGGTACTGATCTGATATACAATGTGATATGCTTACATTGAACTGATTAACACATCCATCACAATTATACACTTTTCTTAATAGTTTTGAAATGTACCATTGCATCATACGCTCCCTCCTTCTACCTCCCCCCCCACTCTCTCCTCTTCCTTTCTACTTTCTGGACTATAGTTATGCTTTACCATTTGTGTGAATGTGTAGGTGATTATATATTGTTTTCATAGTAGTATTGAGTACATTGGATACTTTTTTCCCATTCTTGAGATACTTTACTAAGAAGAGTATGTTCCAGCTCCATCCAGGTAAACATAAAAGATGTGAAGTTGCCATCCTTTTTTATGGCTGCATGGTATTCCATGGTGTACATATAACAACAATTTGTTAAGCCATTCATGGATGGATGGGCAGTTGGGCTATTTCTGTGTCTTGGAATTATGAATTGAGCTTCAATAAACATTCTGGTGCAAAAGTCTTTGTTGTAAAATGATTTTTGATCATCTAGGTAGATACCTAGTAGAGGAATTGCAGGATTGAACAGTCGGTCTACTTTTAGTTCCCTGAGTATTTTCCAAACTTATTTCCAAAAAGGTTATATTAGCTTGCATTCCCAGCAGCAGTGTAGAAGCTTTCCCTTCTTTCTACATCCACGCCAACATCTGCAGTTTGGGAACTTTGTGGGCTAATCTTACTGGAGTTAGATGATATTGCAAAGTAGTTTTGATTTGCATTTCTCTGATGATTAAAGATGATGAGCATTCTTTCATGTGTTTGTAGGCCATGTGCCATTTATAGGCCAAACGTCTCTTCATCACAGAAGTTTCTGTTCAAGTCTCTTGAACTAGAAATGGAGTTATTTGTTCTTTTCTAATTGATTAATTTGAATTCTCTGTGGGTTAGAGTTATCAAACCTTTGTGGGAAGCATAACCTGCAAAAATCTTCTCCCATTCTGAAGGTTGTCTGTTTGCTTTACTTACTGTGCTCTTGGCTGTGCAAAAGCTTTTTAGTTTGGTCAGATCCTAGTAATGGATTTTTGATGTTGCTTCAATTGCCAGGGGAGTCTTTCTCATAAAATATTCTTCCCAGGCTAATTTCTTCAAGTGTTTTCCCTGCACTCTCTTCTAGTAATTTCATAGTTTCATGTCTTAAGTTTAAATCTTTCGTCCAGTGAGAATCAATTTTTGTCAATGGTGAAAGGTGTGGGTCTAGTTTCAGTCTTCTACAGGTCGCCAGCCAGTTCACCCAGCATTATTTGTAGGGAGTCTTTCCTTACTAAATATTTTTGATAGGCTTGTCGAAGATCAAATGACAATAAGTAGCTGGGTTCATCTCTTGGTTCTCTATTCTGTTCCATAAATCTACCTCTCTGTTTTTGTGCCAGTACCATGCTGTTTTGATCACTATAGATTTATAGTATAGCCTGAAGTCTGGTAACCTGATACCTCCTGATTTGATTTGTTGTTATTTCTGAGTAATAATGTACTTGCTATTTGTGGTTTTTTCTGATTCCACATAAAACAAAGTACTATTTTTTCAAGTTCTTTAAAGTATGACAATGGTGCTTTACTAAGGATTGCATTAAATCTGTAGATTGCTTTGGGTAATATGGACATTTTAACAATGTTGATTCTTCCCAGCCATGAGCATGGTATGTTTTTCCATTGGTTAACATCTTCAGCTATTTCTTTTCTCAGAGTTTCATAGTTTTCTTTATAGAGATCTTTCACATCTTTTGTTAGGTAAATTCCCAGATATTTCATCTTCTTTGGCACTATTGTAAAAGGAATAGAGTCCTTGACTATACTTTCAGCTTGACTATTGTTGGCATATATAAAAGCTACTGACTTATAAGTATTGGTTTTGTATCCCAAGACGCTGCTATATTCCTTGAGTACACTAGATACTTGCTTTTCCT
>CAUYTI010068927.1:0-54009 GCA_963575145.1 Galago senegalensis | reverse complement strand
AAATAAATTTGTGGTTTTTTTTTGTGTGTTTGGGGTTTTTACAACAATTAACCAGCTTTAATAGGAATTTATTGCAGTTTTTTGCCCGGCCATCCGGTAGTACGGGGGGTTTTTTTTTTTTTTTTTTTTTTTTTTTTTGTTTAGGAGATAGACAACACAGCTGGCAACATCTATGTTCCTTATTCCTAACTTAGTTGCCTTTGGTAATCATCTGATTGTTTCCTCAGCATTCAGACCCTGCCAGATGGGAATCTTAAAGCTCTCCAGAATTCTTCATGGGCAGGTCTCATAGTGTCCCCTAACATAAGTTCTTGTGGGTTATGAAAGTCCCTCAACCTTTTCTAAGACTAGAGTTCTGATCCTGGAAGGCAGAATTAAGAAAGCTGTGCTTTAGGTGCCAGATAAGACTTTCTCATGACTTTTCCACAATGGCAGCCCCCTGCCTGCAGAGATTTTTCCAGTGTGGCTGTCTCACCAGCTACCAAACCTATTGTAAATCCACTCTAACTGATATTCAAATCTGGTTTCTGTATATTGTTTTCAGAAAGCGCACTCCTCTAAGCTTTCCACTCAATGTCCAACTTCCCCTCCAAAACAGAAAACTCCAGAAAGGCTTCATCCCTTCCATCAGATTTCCACCACTCTGGATCACTCACTGTATCCAGCTCACCCACTCCTTGCTTTGCTCCCTGAGGTATGACTCCTGGTAATATTCCCATGTCAGATATGACTGGGTTCTCTCTTTTCCCCAGTCATACTAGGAAAGCTCAGTTAAATGCCTCTGGGGCTGCCATCTACCTCTGCCCCTGGCCTGCTTTTTATTTTTCTTTAATCTGCACACCTCCCTTTCCTCCTTAACTATACATGCACAAATGTGCACACACCAACCAACATAGAGACTCTTCCCTTCAGGACAGGACCATTCTCTACTCATCTTAGATTTCTCAAAATATCTAACACAAAGCTTTATGTTAACACAGTTATATGTTGACAGGAATTATAACGGAAGTGGAAAAATTATTCTGTACCAAGACACACCTTCTGATGTCTATCAGCATAAAGGGTATTTTTGCAAACTTTAGCATGGTCATGCCATGAGCTATAGAGGTCTGTAGGCTTTACTAGGAATTTCAGCACTTACTAATACCCTGTCTAGGAAAAATAATTGTATATTGTTTGAGAAAAACAATTTTTTTTCCTAGACAGGGTATTAGTAAGCAATTATTTCAATTATTTTACCATGTGGACAAGATTTGTCATGTAGTCATCCAAATGAACTGATATTGAGAAATAAGAAATATATGCTCTTAGAAATCAGAATTGCTTTAGGCTCAAATAAAAAAAAAACTCTCTGACATTTGATTATTAGTGACTAATTATTAAATATAAGGGATAATTTATTCTTTATTGCTCTTCATTATTTCTCTACTGTGACTATTCCTACATCTGTCTATTGCGATTCCAGCGATGAGTCCACTGGAAACAAAGGGTTTACTTCTGATTTACTTTTGTTTTATATAAGTGTATATTTTGTGCATGCACTAATGAAGCCTTAGAAATTTTTAGTTGTTTTTCTTTTCTATTTATTTAATTTATTAAATTACATAATTCTGGCTTTTCCTAGTACTTTATTTTAAAACTATATATTGTTTTCTAGTATATTCCTTCACACACTGAACTTTCACCCTACTATGTTTCAGCGTTGTTGTTGGATTTTTTTTAAATCTAAGGTTTTCAAATCACTATCATCCTTAGGAAATTGCATGTACCGCTGAGCTTATGCATAATTTGATAACATTGTATTATAAGAAAGAGTATTAAGTGCAATTCCATTAAAAGCAAAACTTAACATATTTATAGAATACCAAAAAATTATGTTGGCATATAGAACTGCAGCAGTTATCTTTAGTGGATGCACCCATATTCCTTGAGTGATTATAAGGAAAATCAGGCATTGAGCCTAAAGGTATTTAAGAGATCCTGTCCTTTATTTCATTCCTTTATTTCATATTCCATTTTAGTCCTTGAGGAATATTTTTGAGTTCACTTATTTATGGCTTTAACTTTTTTATAAGCATGGAAGAACTAATTCAGAAAATTAGAATGCATTATGAACACTGAGGTTGCTCAGCTTATAAATAAACATGTATTAATGCAGTATTCTTTTTAAATTCATAGTAAGTTCAAAAGGATGTACTTTCAACATATTGAAAATATTGCAAGACGCATTTGAGAGTCTTATGAGAATGATCTTGGAATACTACTCGTGTAGCCCAAAAGGATCATTTAGTGTCATGGCTGAGGTTTGAGTACAACGTTGTCCAAAGCAGGTAGATAGAACAGTGTGAGTCTAACCAAATGTTTCTGAGAGGAATTCTGAGAACTAGCTTTTGAGGCTAAAGGAAAAGGGCAGTCTTCTAAATGAGGTATCCGGAATTTGGAAACTATAATTTAAAATAAAATCAATACCAAACCAACGAATTCTTTCCATAAATGTAGAATGGAGTAAAACAGTTTTTTTCTACTAGTAAGGATTAAAAGAGACTGTTGTGTACTATAAGCAATCTTTTAAGGAGATTGCAAGCAAGAAAAATACATCTCTCTTTTATGTAGCCAAGCAGACATAATCCATTACACACATACTTATTGTCCTTATCAAAGAAAAAAATTCAACTCCTATCTTTATGAAAAAGAGGAAATTAGATAATAAAGCCAAGTGCCTAAGATTTAGCTCTCAGTGAAACTGGGAGTCAGGGCACCATCTTCCTAGATATTTGTATTTCCAAAAGATGGTTCCAAATCTCCAAGAAAAACAGGCTTGGTATGTAAAACTGGTAAGAGGTTTGTTTAGCTTATAAAACAATTATACATATCTGGAAAAAAAAGAGAAAAAATTTACAACTTCAGATTTTCTAATAGAAATGTTAAAGAATGTGTGTGAGGGTGGGGGGTATCTATAGGAAGTTCTCTTACCTTAACAGTATCAGGGAAATTTTTACTTTTTTTTTTTTTTGTAGAGACAGAGTCTCACTTTATTGCCCTAGGTAGAGTGCTATGGCATCAAACCCCACAGCAACCTCCAACTCCTGGGCTTAGGTGATTCTTTTGCCTCAGCCTCCCAAGTAGCTAGGAGACTATTTGCACCTGCCAAAAGGCCTGGCTATTATTTTTTACATTTTAAAAAAAATTTTGTTATATACTTCAATTTTTCCTTTTTTTTTTTTTTTTTTACTATTTCATGATAATACTACAATTTTCTGATTATTTCTATAGCTATTTCTACTTTTCTCTGGGCAGTTTGCAGTCATCTAAAAATGTAACAAATTGATCTGGAGCGGTGTCTCACTCCTGTAATCTTAGCACTCTGAGAGGCAGAGGTGGGAGTGTTCCTTGAGCTCTGGAGTTTGAGAACAGCATGGGTGCTCCTGTAGTCTCATCTACTCACAAGCCTGAGGCAGGAGAACTGTTTAAACCAGGAGTTTGAGGTTGCTGACGTCAGGGCACTCTACCCTGGGTAACAGAGAGAAGCTCTGTCTAAAAAGAAAAAAAAATACAACAAATCCATAATAACATGTAAAATAAACTAATTATCATAAATAGAAGAAATTTTAAAATGTGTACATTATTACCCTTGGAGAAATGACCTTCAAATATATATAATTTAGATCTGTTTGTAAATATGTGAATATGGCAATTATTACTAGAAATACAGAAAAGGAAAAGTATAACACATTTGTTTTCTAATAAAATGTGTTTCTTAAAGTAATTGAAATAGCACTTCTGTTATGAGATTAATAAACCTGCTGGAATACCTAGAATAACTTTTTTTTCAGTTGAGTTCAGTGTCAATATCAGTTACAGAAAATTTAAGTTCTGAGTCTTTTGGGGAACCACTGTCCACTGCTTCTAAGGAGCTTCTTAAACATGGCAAACATGAATCTGTCTGAGATTTTCTTTCCATTTTGATAGCCATATGGATAATCAGCAGCATTTGAAAATATCCCGGTAGCCTAGGAATAGCCCATCTTTCCTCCAGAACACTTCTAGGTAAATCAAATCTGATCAATAAGGGTGTCTGACTTCACCTGGGAGGTCCTTGCAGGTGCTATGACTTTATGTCTCAGAGATTCTAAAGAAGAGAGAATGATTTTCAGGTATTGACCCTGGTCATTGAGAGGATTCAGTAATATTGGGCGTAGGACATGACTAAAAGTGATAGGCCTGGCAAACCTTAGTTCAAAGGGAAAAATGCCATGCTTGCTTAAAGGGGTCATTCTGATTTTTGATAAGACTAGCAGTAAAGTTCCACGCCATTTTAATCTAGTATATTGCTATTAGAAAATGAGTTCCACTCATCATATAGGACTCTATACATAATTGCTGGATGACAATGGAATTAAAATGACTCCTTTTCCAATTCATTATACTCGAGTATTCCAAAATCGGAAATAATATTAAGAGAGGGACTTTACCACTGCCTGAGCATTAGCATTTGAAGAGAGAAAGACTTCAGGTCATCCAAGTGTACACACCATAGCTAGACAAAATCTCTTGCTGTCTGTAGATGTTAATTTTAGGAAATTCAGCTGTCACCAAGTTTCTGGTGAAGTTGCCTGGGGAGAACTGCCCAGGAGTAGGAGTAGACTGTAAATAATAGTGCTGACAAATTGCTCAACTCTTTAATGCGTTCCAAATGATTTTGTCTTTTAGATAGGCTTAGGAATAGTCCAGTGTCCTTAAAATCTTCTTTTACTTAGACGAATCTGTTTATGACCTAACATTATTAATCAAGGAAGTAAGAACTGGAGTATAGGAATCACTTTGTTAGATCATTCCCATATTTCAGTCAAATTTTTAGCCCCCTTTTCAATTCATCGATTTCCTTTTGCAAAGCATATTTTTGAAAATTAACATACGTTTCTTGTATTAAAAATGAAGTTTCCAAGTTTGGAATTTGTCACATTTTAAAAGTGACACATTTTCAAAGCTTTTGCAGCCCTGTCAGCAAAATCATTGCCTTTAAAAACCTTGTCAGTATGCTCTGTGTGAGTTGTACAATGAATTACTGATATGAGGAGACAGTGATATAGTGTTTAACACATCAGGTATCAGTTTTCCATAAGATAATTTATTTCCCCTAGTAGTTGAAAAACCTCTATTTTTTTTTTCAAATTTCCTATCATATGATAGACACCAAAAAAGGTGATTTTCTATCGACCTTTTATCTAGCTTTCTATCCACCGTTCTATCTATTTGCCCACTATCTGCAATTCTATCAAGAACTGCAACTCTATGTACCGTTATCCGCTGTGCCGCTTACACCAGCTTAATTTTAGGCAAAATGTTAAGATTTAAAATGGTATAAGAAGTCTCACAATCTGTAAAGGTTTAAATCGACCATTTTTATCCCAAGTACACGATCTATCAGTAAACTTCACTAAATTGGCATTATGAACAAGCATCTAAGATAACTAACATCAGAGCCTAGTGATCAGCTGTGCCATCAGGATCTGGTCAAAAACTAATATCGTTGAGAATATTTCATTTCCTAGGCACAGTATCAGGTGAATGTTTGTTTCTTAACTAGTCTGATGGAAATTCTGGATCTTTTACTCCTATAAGATAGCTATCATAGCATTTAGAACAGGCATCCTCAAACAACGGTCCGCAGGCCACACGGGGCTGCCTAGGACATTTATCCGGCCAGCCCACTGCCGCCTGTCCTTAGCAGCTGACTTGTCCTGGGGCCCGCAGTCCAGCCCCCCAATGGTCTGAGGGACAGTGAACTGGCCCTTTGTTTAAAAAGTTTGAGGATCCCTAATTTAGAACATGCCAATCAATGACCCATGATAAGGCCATGAACTTTTATAAATATGTCTGCTGCTGCTACCAGATTCTATCATCCACAGTGCCACCACCTATGAAAGAACAGAGAAATTTATTATTTGTGTGGGACCTATTCTCAACTTTTTAGCCAAAATTTCAAAAGTAGCACCTTTATTTTCATGATACTGTAAGTAAAAAGAATTTTCAAAATGTGGAATCTCCAATGATGAAAATGTAGCTAATTATCTCTTCTACACACCAAATCAAAGGATCTGAAGAATTATCAGACAATTGTCCTTTCACTTTTTGTCCACTCTACAGAAGCTGGAATCCACTGTCTATAGAACATCCTGCTCATCTCCAAAATTATCTAAATTAGTTTTTGTAGTGGGTATTTTATCTGCAAAGACATGGGACTGCCTTCTACATGAGGCCTTCAGGATCATCAGATGCCCTAAATACTTGATCTCAGTTTGGCAATTTGTCAATTGTAGCCTTATGTCCTTGTGAAGGAGGTAGTTTTTAGAGAGCCAAAGTATAAGTTTTGTGTTGCTCTGAGCCTACCAGCAAACTATCTACTTATTGAATACGTACAGATCCGTCAAGTGGACCAAACTTCTCTAAATTTTCTTGTTAATGGTTATGCAAAATAGTGGTAGAGTCCAGAAACCCTGGAGGAATACTTTTCCACAAACACCAGACTCCTTTCTAAGTGAACTAAATGCTATTTAGACTTGTTCACTAGAGGAATAGGAATGAAAAAAAAGCAAATCATAGATAAACTGAAGAAAAACAATAGAGAGAATAGTACCAGAATTAAAAAGTTCTAGTTAGGAACTATGAGTCTTACTGAAACAATTTCTTTAAGATTTTGTACAAAGGTTAACCATCTTTATCAAATTGACCTTTCTTCCTAATATAAGAAGTATGGCAATAACAGTATTGGCCCCTTGACTTTCTAATTGTTTTATGACTGGTTTTATTTCTTCTAGTGGAGACTTATGACAAATATGACTTTGCTTATGTTTTTCATAATCTATTTTTATTTCTTCTATGACTCAAATTAAATCAGTGTTGTTATTTCTAGGGCTCAAAGAGATGAACTGATTGCTTTTAGCTCAAGGTACTCATCCAGCTCAAGGTACTCATCCAGCACAATGTTAGATCACCATTCTCTGCGATTCCCCTATTCCAAAAGAGCAGAGCACTAGAATGAGGACTTTTTATAATTCTGAATATCTTATCTTATACTGGTGGGGCCAAGTGATCTTCAGTTTTCCCACTGAATTCAGGCATTGCTGTTCACATTCCAATCTCTTCACCAGGGTCACAAATAAAGTCTTTGTCAGCCTACCAAATCTTTATTTAAAAATGTAGAGAAACAATGAAATAGGAACTTTTTACTTAAATTATTTTATTAATTTTTTATATTTATGTACACCTTTACACTAGCAGTTGAGAACTACCCATAGGTAGAGAATCAAGGCCAAGAGAAGAACAAGTTGGACAAGGAGCCGCTTAGTTTGCTTTTGTTAGTTATTCTCTGTTAGTTCAGTTCACCATTCTAGAGGTTTCAGGCTGGTAAGAGAGTTCAGGACTGAGAAGAATAAAGAGGATGCAATAAAGATTAATGATTAAATTTTCACAGAAAAATAACTTTCACTATTCACTGTGAGATAACTTGTTGGCATCAGATACATAGTGTATCTGATTGGATGTACATGCTGCAGACGTAAGCTCTCATGCCCATTTCATAAAAGCTTTACATTACTTTCCGTCCTGCCTCTGAACTTGAGTCCTTACTCTTGCCCATAAACCTATACTACTACAGATAGCTCAAAAGATTAGTACCTAGAACTCACCCATTTGAGAGTTCAGGTGCCATAAAATTTAGCAAAAAGGTGTTTTAAGTGATAATGTATATGTGTATATAGCCAATGTATAAATATGTTTACTTAGGGACTTAATTTGCTTTGGGAGGAAGAAAATGGATATGATCTATTGTTAAATAATATCTAAAAATATTAATAGTATCTTGATAGCTCATAATATTTCTCCATAGTGTGTATAATTCCATAATTAAATCATAATATTTTATCAGGTTTCTTTGTTATTGTAGTGACACTGGAAAATGGTGCCGGTGTGTTTTTCTAGTGTCATTTTTAAAGTTTTAGTGGCTGGCTAGTGAGCAGAGCATGTGGCTGTCACAGTAACTATAGTATCCACACCATCCCAGAGACAATTTTTTAATGCTTTCTTAGGAATGGATGGTCTTTATATTATGGATAGAAACTTTATACTTTCCTGTTGTAATTTTCCAGTAGTCTTCATTTTTTTATATAATAAACAAGGCAACCATTCAGTAATTTCTTCCTAGAACCCTATCTTTTTTGTATATAACTTAGAATCCCGTGTCCCTATAGACAGTCACTCTGCAGTAAGTTCATTTTTCTTTCTATTCTTGACGCACTTTTCCCCTCAAGGTCTTATTAACTCATTTACTTTCATCCTTTGTATGACCCTTGGATTCAGTTCAAGTAAGAGACTCCAACATTAACAATGACAGAGGAAACAATGTTAATTTCCTTTTATTATGTTTATAAAATTGTGCATTATTGAATGAGAAATTATTAATGCATAGATTCAATTATGCCACATTGAAGTAGTAGCATATTTCTTTAAATGAAACTAATTATAGTAAACATATATGACATAGCCAGCCTATAATGTAGGTGCTATATTCTAAGGCTTGTTTGTTTGGCATTAGTATTTTAAAGGATTATACTCCTTGCCATTTTATTTTACACGGTATTTTAATATTTTAAATAACATTTCTCTAGGATAAAGTTCTGTGATATTTGAAAGGTTAAATAAGATGCATTTTTGGTCTTAAAATACTTGAGATTTTTATAGATCCTCTTTTTCTCTTCAGTTCAAAAGAAAGTACTAAAGAAGTCTCTCTCACAGTATAAAATTTAATAATCTGGCCTCAGGGATATGAAAAACCTAACTTAGTTGAACAAATAAAATAGTATTTTAATAACCTTGATCACCAAAATTTTTAGTTTGTCTCTTCTGTTATCAACCCAAAGTTCTGAAAGTTTATGTGACAAGTTTTGTTTTTCCTAGCAAAGAAAATATTGAGAATCACATAATGTCATGTAGAGGGTGTTTTAATAACCCATCTCTCCCTTCTATGCCCATCTCTTTTTAGGTTGACTGGAAGCTTTGTACCTGACTTGATAGTGAGCATGAGTAGCCAAATGTGGCTGCACCTTCAAACAGATGAAAGTGTTGGATCTGTTGGCTTCAAGGTTAACTACAAAGGTAATGGTGAATTGCTACAGTAGGAAAAACGTTATCTTAATACCACCAGAGAATACTTTTAAATTTTAGTTTAATTACATTTACAAAATAAAAGTTTTCCAGAACACAGGCAAGAATACAGTCCAACAAAATCATTTCCTCCTTAATTTAACTGCGAATGTTGATTCCACTTTACTTTAAATAAAATTAGTTTTTCCTTTGAAATATATCTTTTTTGCATTTACAGTGCATTAATACTGTCCCTGTGCTTTGGTTGTACTGGACTCCTAGCCTTTCCCAGAATAGACTATGCAAATTTATACACATAAATAATTTTCCTGGAAAAAAGAAAAATCTTCTAACTACCAAAGACTTAAATATAACAGTCAAGGCCTTAAATCCCCCAAATATTCCAGAGTTCTAATATATTTTTGCAATCTATCAATCATATCAATTATGATTCCAAATTTGTGAAATTGCTACTGCCTATCCTAGGATTGGTGTCAAAATCTTTTGTTGTAGTTTAATTTATAATATAGATGCAAACATTATGAATTGTGACTGTTTTGTCACATGTTGGACCTTGATTAAAATTAGTATATACACACAATGTATATATCAGAGAAGCAAATTTGCAATTCTGACTGAAAACGTCAGTAAATTCACTTAAAATCTCTGCTTTAAAAAGTAAAATGTGAGAGACCATTAGAATATTATGTTGCTTATATTTATTTTTACTCTTGTGGTAAAAAATAATTATTCTGTATCTTATCAATTAAACAATGGCCTGTGAAAATTTTTCTTGCATAATAATAATTTTTAATCAGAGTCTCTTCTTACAAACATTTTTATACCTTTGTGGCCAGATACATGCCCAAGGAAATTAATGCAAGATGTTGTCAGGGAAACAGGACACATTCATTCTATTCATTTTATTTATTTATTTATTTATTTACTTGTTTATTTATTTTTTTACTTGTGACTAAATGTGGTAATATCAATTTAATTAGTTCAGGAAATATGTATAAATGTCAGGGTGTTGGGGTTTTTTTTTTTTGGTCAGGGCTGGGTTTGAACCCACCACCTCCGGCATATGGGACCGGCACCCTACTCCTTTGTGGCACCGCCCCATTGCCAGGGTTTTTTAAAAAGGATAACCTGATAATATTTTTAAATATATTTAAAATCCACACCTATTTCCAGTAAATGAAACTAGGTTACAAACTTTAAAAGACAGCTTACCTAGCAAGTAGCTCTTTTTTAATGGCTAAGTTAACCCAGAATCCTTACATTCCTTTTATTTATATCATTTTCTTCATCAAATGGAGGTTGCCTGTTAGAAAATCTATGGTCATTTAAATCTTAGAAACTGTGTTAATCATTAATGACAATGCTTCAGTAAGAAACTCAGTTATGCTAACTCATGATCAGGTTGGAGCAAGAGAGCTGTTCTACTGATATTTACACAGCTCTCCCTGCCATGGCAATTCAAGAACTGGAAGTAGATTGTAAAGTAGTAAATGAAACATTATGTTGTTCTTTTTGCTTGATTTTCAACAACAGTAATTTAAAACAATGATTCCCAAGGATCTTCTGGCATGTGCCACAAACTAAATGAATTGTTGAATATTGAAGGAACACTATAAACTCTCTCAGGAATATTATATTACAGTGATAGAGATAAAATACACAGCTACTTATACATAATTATCCACAAGATGAAATATTTGAAATCAATCTGGAAGATTCTAAGTGAACTATGCCCTTATTTTCTCTTTCCCTTCTATCCTGTCTCTTCTGGTCTAACCTACACACATTATGTAGGTCTAACCTACACATTATGAGTAGTGACCTTCCACCATCAGGGGAGTTGATTATATTACCTTCCTGCTCAAAATATGTCTTTTTTATTGTCTAGAGATAAAATAACACCCCCCCCCGCCATGGTTTTATCCTCTAGTTTTCTCCATCCTGTTTTTGTCTTTTTCCCTAAACTCCAGTTTTATTAAATTACTCATAATTCTTTGAATCAGTACATTGTTCCACATCTTTGCTGTTTTGGACATTCAATAAATTCTACCTGGATTACTTATTATAATTTTAATTCAGCACTTCCTCATTCATCCCACAAGACAAATTTCAAATATTACTCTTGTGTAAAGATTTTCTTAACTGTCCGTCACAGAAGACCATTTCCTCTGTTTTAAGAAACTCTTTATCATAGATAGAAAATATGTCTTACATGTCTTTGTATTTCTACTGGCAACTCCTCTGCCATATCATCGTAGGTAATTCATAATAATTTGTTCAGTTAAGCTGAATAAATCATTTGGCCTAGATAAATGAGGAAATGTGTCCTCAAATGTGCAGTCTATCATAATTTTTCTACTGTGAAAATCTTGTTTTTGCATTCTCCATAATTTAAAACCTGAGCTCACAGTTGAAATAGGGTTCATTTTGAGAAGTTTCAAATTTTGACGCACAGATAGCTTCAGAAGTTCGCCTACTAAAATAATTTTCATAATTATCACGCTCTCTATTGAATAGCATGTTGGTTCTAAATGGAACACCTGCTAAAAACCTTTCCAGATTGATCTAAAGATATATTTGTTTGTTTGTTTTTGGCCATCTTTAGATTTTTCATGAGATAGCCTTCAGTGTAGATCTCTCTAACTATATATTTTACTGTATGATTTTATCTCTTAAATTTTTAACATTCTAAGTATAGTGACTAAGATATATAATTTAAACCTTGTTTTACGCAGTGCATTTTTATTCTTAAATCGTGTTTAGCTAATTACCTCAGAGAGTGTTTTTGATGATTTTAAGGAAAATAAGACTTCAAAGGTCTAGCATTAGAAACTCAAAACAGAAAAAGAAATTAAAATCTGGGCTGCTCTGGTAGAATGAAGTCAGCCTACTTCTCATTCCCTCCAAAGGTAGAACCCGAGGCCTCCAAAAACATAATTTAAAAATGACAACTTTAAGAATGTACAATTGACAAAAAGACAAAACTTTAGGAATACAAAATAATACCTAATTGCCAGAGTAAGTTGTTATTAACTTTGCAACTTCTGCTTTAACTTGTGGCATTATCAATGCTTTTATTTCGTTATAGTTTGGATATTAAAGGGCAAGAATAATTAAAAGGCCATTAATGTTGCATATCATTTATTTTAAATGTCACTGATTTTTATTCAGTTAGAATTTATTTAAGGTTTATGTGCATGGCAATGTGCTTATGACACAAAAGCAGAAAAAAATGCCACTAGATTATTCAGAAGATAATAATAATCGAAACAGTTAAAAATCAATAATACTTACATTGAGTGTAACCAGCAATGGCCATCCTGATGAACAGGTTTTGCTGTCTGCAAAAACTGAGATTCACATTGTGAAACTAGATGTTCCTGCTAAAAAGGAAGAGTAACTGAGCTGTCCACCTTACCCCATTTCCCTTAGGGACATTGTTTTTTTGTTTGCCTGTTTTTTATATTCTTATTATTTTAAATACATATTAATCAGAAGTGAAGAAAAAGGGAGGGTAGTTCTTTCAATGGACGCATTAGCATCCATTAACACTGCACTACTTTTTGGATGCATTTTCATCTTCATCTGAGAAAGCCCAAGAGATTAAAGGACTAATTAACAATTACTAAGACCCTTGCATATTTCAATCCTGTGGCCTACATTAACTCATTATATCTCATTCAAACTGCAAGAGGTAAGAATTATTCATATTATTCATTTTTACTATTTAAGTATCATGGTGACAGGATGTTTGGATTGTCTTGTTTACTGCTTTATCCCTTAGAAACTACCAGGCAATAGATAGTCGTGGAATGTGTGACTGTATTCATGAACATGAGTGTTCAATCCTTACCGCAGAACAGAGATGCAACTCTAAGTTTACTGAGTCCATTCTTTTTTCTATTTTGTGATATTACATTAAAGGTGATTTTGAGGGATTTGAGATATAAAAGCTGGAAATTCTAGTGATTCGAAAGAGCATGAGGATACCAAAAGATTGCCTTAAGTTGCTGAGCTCCCAATGCCTCACCAGGACACATAAGAGTAGAAACATATGCACATCCATGTGCACACACACACACACACACATTCCAAAAAGTACATGATTTCAACCTGGAGGTGTCTCTGTTTTTTATATCCTTATGGTTACTGGAATTCTTTAAGAATTTTCAGCAATAAAACTTAAAAATTCATGGCAGAGGCATATAAACATTCCCAACATTTATAGTTCTAAAAGTGATATTATCCCCTCTTCTTAGAAATTATTAATGCTTTATTTTTTATTTTGGATTAATATGAGAGTACATGTGATTAAGCTTCACTGTTTGCCTTTGTAAGATAAAGTCAGAGTTGTAGCTGAGGCCTTCACCCAGAAAATACACTGTATAGCCATACATTGCACCTGTTATTATATTCTTTTTAAAAATTTTATTAACTTTTATAATTTAAGATTATTAAGGGCATACGGTTATTTTTGTTACATGATACTTTTTATAATACTTAATTTGGGACTTTTAGGGTGTACATCAACCTAACAGTGTTTTCTGTAACTAGCAAGCAAGTTTTTACTCCTCACTCCCTCTTGCCTCCCCTGCTTGCTTGAACCCAGTGGCATTTACATCTCTTTGCACCTGTTGGTACCCATCATTTAGCTCCCATTCATTGAAGAGTGTGCATGGTGTTTATTCATTTCTGAGATTTTTGGCTTAGGATAATGCTTTTTTAGTACTGTCCAAGTTTCTGCAAAATACATAATTTCATTTATTTTTATGGCTTAGTGGTATTCCAATGTGTGGGGTGTGTGTGTGTGTGTGTGTGTGTGTGCACGCATATCTACTCATGAATTTAGGGGCACTTAGATCAATTCCACATCTTTCAAAGTGATATCTGTGCTGAAATAAACATTTGAGTGGAGGTGTCTTTATGACACACTGACTTCCTTGAGATTACTGGATCAACTGGTAAATTTATTTTTATTTGAAGTAGCTTCATAATTTTCCACAGAGGCTGTATTAAATTGCATTTCCACTAGCAGTGTATATGCATTCCATTCCATCTGCATCCACACCAACATCAATTTCTTTTGCCATTCTAGTAGGGGTAAGTCAGTGTAGTTTTCATGGCCTTTCTCTGATGATTAGTAATATTGGGCTTTTAAAAAATATATATATGTTTGGAAGCCATTTTTTTTGCTTTCTTTTGAATAACTTCTGTCATGCCTTTTGTCTCCTTTTTAATGGGGTTGCTCATTTTTTTTTCATGTTGACTTGTTAGAATAATTTATAAATTCTTGATATCAGCCATTATCAGGGGTATAGTTTGCAAATATTTTCTTCTATTTTGTAGGTTTTCTATTCACTTTGCTTATTATTTCCTTTGCCAACAATATTATTATTTAGGTTATCACTTATTTTTACATAATTAAAATGTCACACAAATCTGTTACTTAATAAGTTTTCATATACACTCGAATGTATTTGACTATGTTTTCTGCCATAACTATACACTTCCAATTTCATTAATTTTGAATGGTTTTATTTTGGTATCTTGGAAGGGAAGCTCCCAGCTACTATGCTTCTATTTCAAATTCTTCATGGTAATTCATATACATTTACCTTCTACCCGCACTTTGAAAATACTTTATTGAATTACCTTAACCTATTTGTTATTTGTATTAGAATTGTAGCAAATTTATATATTGATTTGGCCTATATTGATATTCTTAGGTAATCTGTTCTCATTAGACTTGTTTTATGTTCCTAAATTTAGGTTTTAAATTATACTTCTTAAAAAATACAAGTTCTTCATTATTTGTATTAGCTTCTTATTTACTACAATTTGGTACGTTATGATAGGATATTTATTTTTTTATCTCACTTTCTAACCAATTATTAGTATTATGAAGAAAATTTGTTGATTTTGTATATCTATACAGTATTCAGCTATATTATTTAATAATATTATTAATTTTGATTATTTCATGAGTAGGGATTATAATAATGAAGATGTTTATTAGCGAATTATAGAAATTCCAACTATCTGTGGTTTAATTTAATAAAGGCAATTTTTATTGCCACTTGATGTGTTGAGACAAGGGTAGAAGCTGATGTTAACATTGTCCCCAGGGACCCAGATGCTTCCTTTGATTTGCTCCACCGTTTTTAGCAAATTTATCCTCACCCTCCTCAAAGTTATGACATGATTGGTGCCAGAGATCTATTGAAGAAGCATATTGGAACCCTCCAAATTATGTTGAACTATTGTGATAAGAGCTGGCATTTATATCTTATTAAGGTTTTGGTGGCAGTGACTTATTATTTTAACATTTAACATATCTGACAAGGAATGTGGAAAAGAGTCTTTATCAAAATTAGAGAATTCAAGCAAGTTTAGGAACTTTGTCAAAGTATTTTCTGCATCCATTGATATAATGACTATGGAAAGTTTGGTACTTGTCCCTGAGACCAGATCAGTGAGGAGGAAGAATGAGGACACGTTGAGGAAAATGAAATAAATGTTCATTAATTACCCTGCAGATGAGGCTGGCAGTAAACTAATATCTCCAAAGACCTCTGTCCTGCCTCGAAACAGAAATACAGGGCTTTTCAAAGAGTGTTTTTCTATGTTTCGGTTTGGGTCCATGTGCCAGTGTCACTGTGGTAGCTTGGGCTTTGTCCAACTATAGTAGGTGGTTTCGATGGATGTTAGCTCCAGTGGGAATCGTCTCATGACTATTGTCCACACTATTCAATTTGGAAGTTTTTATTCCCACAAAGTATGGAAGTTTCAAAGAGACAATAAAACCTTCTTGAACATGATGACCTATCTCTTAGTACACTCTTGAATCAATTTACTAAATAGTTTGATTAAAATGTTTGCAATAATACCTGTATTTGTAATTTTGGACTATCTTTTTTTGGGGGAGGGGCTGATAAACTATTTGGATTAGAAGATAATGACAATATCACAGAACGAGGGAGGGAAGTTGTCTGTGCTATGGGATAGCATGAATAACGAAAGAGTTACATGTCTTTTTAAGTAAGAAAGACTTTAGCTATAAAATCATCTGGACATTTTTACTTAAAGGTAAATATTTAACAAATTTTATTTTTTTTCTTATATTTCTAAGTTTCCTCAGATCTCCTAATAGATTAGTGTTGATCATTTATATTTTGTTAAAACCTTTCCAAGTGGGCAGTGCCTGTGGCTCATGGAGTAGGGTGCCAGCCCCATATACTGGAGGTGGCAGGTTCAAACCTGGCCAAAAATGGCAAAAAAAAAAATCCAGGTAGTAGATTGGAATTTTCAAATACAGCATATAAGCATTTCAAATGTATTTTCTCTTTAAGATAGCTTCCTTGAACAAAATAATAAAGATATGTTATCCTGATAGTTTATGATAGTTTATTTACATGTACATTAATTTCAAGAGTGTGTAAATTTTATATTTTTTTCTTTACCTGCATCTGTTGATTTTGTGTCTGGGAATCCTTTCTCTATGTTTTAGTGATTGAACTGCTCTAGGCTTTAATGAGCCGTATTTCTCCCAATTCTGTGTGGTTCTATAGGTTGGCCTAAACTAATCAGAATTCATTTTGATACAGTTATCAATCCAGCATCTGGGGAAACTGATAGAGATTCAGGGTGAAAGCAAATCTCTTTTCTAAGGTTGTAAACTTTAAAGACCGTTTGACTTGGTGCTATTGTGGCAACTTTTGTTATTCTATGTGAAAAATTTGCCAACAGAAACATGGCAAATTCAACAAATAGAAAAGAAGAAAAATATAGTCTTATGGACATAATTGAGACTTGTAAATGTAGTGATTCCTGAAGGAAAAACTAGACCCTGGACCTTAGTCTTTCATTGTGTAAGTTACAAACTTCTTACTTAAGACATGGTGAGTTTGATTGCTGAGGCTAAATGAGTTTGTTAACCCAAATGAGCCCTGATCAACACATTTGTTAGCTCTTTGTTTAATTCTTTCAACTCAGTAAGAAGAAATGATCTACATTTAGGTCAATGTTTTTTGGTATATTTCTTTATTTTAAAATGTGTTAACTTGGAAATATGCCACAAATGGGCCCAGGGAAAAATGTGTTCTCGTAGAAAGAAACCGTTTTGAGTTAATTAATATTCAATATTTTTTCCATCATGAATGGAAACATAGAAATATAAGAGTTTTGTAATTACTATCTGTTAATAATATACAGGCAGTCCTCAAGTTACAAATATCTAACTTACCTACAGCTCACAGTTATGAACAGAAGCTATCCCAGTAAGTCCCCGAGTTACAAACATCAGATTACTATTTTGAGAGAACTAAGAAAAAGAATATAAGTATAATATTTTGACAGTGTTTAGTGATTTAAAAGGCAAAACCAATGTTTTATTCAAAATGATTTCAGTAAAAGAGAATATATATTATCGAATTTATGTTTTAAATAAATTTGAAAAATTTACTCTGCAAAGTTCAAGTTTTGCTTTTTTTAGAGAATTAAATCTATTACAAATGAAGAGTGTCAAAAATGAAATGGAAAGTATCATAGGGACAATTTATACCTAAGCAGCAAATGAAGGCTTGAAACTTTCCCCATTTGTCACTTAAATACTCTTAGGCTTATGCAAAGTCACACAAAGCGAAAATTGAAAATCCATTGCAATTGACCACTCATTACTTAAATCCTAGTAGTAGCTGCCAAAGCAATATCTGATTTCTTTTTGTAAGGAACTGATTTTTATCAAAAATGGAAACATCTTTCTTTTTCTAACATATATGACTTTTTAAACTTTTGCTCTATTTATATGATTTTCTATCAATGAATTAGGATATTTCTGAAAATGTCATAGGTTCGTTGGATCCAAAAATTAAGCCTTGTCATATGCCTAATTAGAGTCATGTAAAAAAAGTCTTCACCATCTATTCGATTAGTGGCGAAATGATGATATCTGGCAAAAGAGTTATTTATGTGTATATTTATCTGTCTTTTTACTTAGTACACTTAAAAAGAGATTCTCTACTATTTCTCACTACACCTTTACAGCACTCACCACAGTTCAATAGATTGTCCAATAAATATGTCTATCTCCAATTTTCAAAAGATTAGATTAATGTAAAACAAAAAATCCAAAATTAGAACAATATAAAACAAAAATGTCTTCAATATTGAAGAATTACTGCATTATTAAAATTCAATTCTTTAATTTTTAATTTTAAAATATGTATTAAAGCAAAAATCAAATGATGAATCATAAATATCTTTTAAGACATCGTTTGAAATTTATGGTTTCTAAATATCAATTACCATGTTTTCTAGTGCTACAAAGTCAAATTAGTGAAATAAAATTATGTAAAGCACAGTTATAACTTTTTATCACATTTTCTATTTTCCCACATCCTGTCCTTCAAGAAAGAGCAATTCAATTTATTGTCATAAAAGTCATCTATAGAATATGCTTCGATGATTATTTGATATCAAAAGAGCATTCTGTCAATAAAAAAAATGATATTTATTAAATGAAAAGTAAAATTGAAATTTCTAGTTTCCAGAAACTAAATTATTTGTTATATACTAAAAGAGATATATTTCAATGTTTATACAATTAAATAGGAGTCCAAGTTCATGTATGCAAATAATTGTTTTCCTCTAGTGTATTCTATGTGCATCACTGATCTAATAAAGACAATTCCCTAGTTACAAACATCCAATTTATGCACAATTCACACTTATGAACAGAGACTATTCTAGTAAGTCCCTGAGTTGCAAACATCTGACTAACATACAACTCACACTTATGAATGAAGGCTATTACAGGTAATAAGTAAATGTACCTGGTCCACCTTACATACAAATTCAACTTAAGAACAAACCTACAGAACCTATCTTGTTTTTAACCCGGATACTTCCTATATTTGATATAAGGACGATTTCCAGGTCTTTTAAACAAGGATCTTGGAGTAAATGGTCTCCGCATTTCTATAAGTTCTAAAATTCTTTTATTAGATCTGACAAACTGGACCTTAATATATTTGTTGGTCTGCCCAAGAATATTGCACTCAATATTTGTTAATTGTGGTAACTGGAGATACCTACAGTGGCACATTCTTCACATGTGTTCTGAGATAAATCTCTCCCTCCTCATTTATTGCAGATTCACTGTGGTATAGTCTAGAGATGGTCTGGGAGCACTGACCTAGGATTTTCCTAATCTTGTGCCTTTTGATTTGTCTTTTCTTTTCATATCATTTTCACTTTCTTTGTTAAAATCCTGTGGTCTGTAAAATGTTGTTTCTCTTGTCTAGGAAAAATTACCAAGTCACATGTTATATTTTGTGTGTGGTTTTCATGATAACATTTCAATCTGCTTCTCAAGAAAAAGAGGGTTTTTAGGTATGACTCATGAAAGATTTTATGTTTGGATGAGCTTTATTCTGTTTGCTATTGCTCTTTTTAAACTTAAAGGTCTATTTTATTTTATTTTACACTTAATACAGAAAGTTCCTTTAGAAAACTATTGCTTCAAAATACCAATTTAACTTTGTTTATCCCAACCTGCTGTGAGAACTAAGTCTTTTGGTTCTACATCTCCAGAATTAGAATGAGTGGTAGTAGAATAATAAATGTCAAATTAAAAATATTTATAGAGCTTCAGTGATGTCCCAGGCATTGTGAATACGATGGGGTACATAATAAACGTAAAGGACTTAGTCATTTCTTTTAGTTAGTGGGACAAGGATTGCCACTCGGCAAATAATATTAAATTTAATCAATGCTGAGATTGAAAAACAGAGTGTGCTTTGTGGGGACTATGTCAGCTAATGCAGCCTTTAAAGAAAGCTTTTCTGAGGTGGTGCCCATGACTCAGTGAGTAGAGCGCTGGCCCCATATACCGAGGGTGGTGGGTTCAAACCCAGCCCCGGTCAAACTGCAACAAAAAAATAGCCAGGTGTTATGGCAGGTGCCTGTAGACCCAGGTACTCAGGAGGCTGAGGCAAAAGAATTGCCTAAGCCTGGGAGTTGGAGGTTGCTGTGAGCTGTGACACCATGGCACTCTACCAAGGGTGACAAAGTAAGACTCTGTCTCTTAAAAAAAAAAAAAAAAAAGCTTTTCGGAGAAGATGAACTTGAATAAGGTCTGAGGCTAAGTAGGAGTTGCTAAGACAGGAGCTAGGCAGCATGACCCAAGAATGTGTGTCATTCACACATATTGCAGATGGTAACAAGTTCTATGGTAGAAACAGAGAATTCTAGTATGTGGGGCAGGGATGGGAAGAAAAGGGAGCAAAGGGATAGTTATACAGGCTGAAGAGTTAAGTTAGGAAAGAACATGCTGTGACTTGATGCAGAAGCCATGTATGTATCCGTGATGATAAAAGATGTCCATTTCTCCAATGGAAGTAAAAGATTTCGCCTCCTTTTCCCCTTGCACCGAAGGAGAAAAATCAATATTTATTAAAATACTGGGACCATTGATCATAGGAGCTGGAAAAGTATTTTTAGCTAAGTCTTTGAAATATGCTCATTCTTTCTAAGATAATGAAATTGAGGGTCAAAACGATTGACTTTTCCCATAGTGGCTAAGTAATGCCTGAGCTAAAGTACAATTGCAAACTATTGCTTCTAAGAGGGTCATTTTACACTTTATTCCTCTCCCTGTATCCAGGGTATATATAATTAGATGAATAACAAATATTTAGGTTGGTACAAAAGTAATTGCTGTTTTGGTCCATGAATTTTAAATCATTATAGCTAAGCTCAAATACATCTTCATTAATAAAAATAGGAACAATTACAATCAACACATTGTTGCCAATGAGAAATAAGTTTGCTTCCTCCTGCAGCATAAAAACCCACATTTCAGGATTCAATGAATTCTTGGAAAGCACTTTCTGCATCCTGCCATTTGTGGAAGTGTTTTCCCTGAAAAAGAATTATGAGATGCTTAAAGAAATGATAGTTGTTTGGAGAAAGGTCAGGTGAATATGAGAGATGAGGCACTTCATAGCCCAATTTGTTCAACAGTTCAGGCACTGGTTGTGCCACATGCACTTGGACATTGTTGTGAAGAAGAATTGGGCCCTTTCTGGTGACCAACACCTGCTGCAGGTGTTGCAGATTTCAGTGCATCTCATCCATTTACTGAGCAAATGTAATGGATTTCCCTGGATCTGGAAAGGTGTAGTAGATCAGACTGATAGCAGAACAAAAAACAGTGAGCATGACCATTTTTTGGTGTAAGTTTGGCTTTGGGAAATGCTTTGGGGATTTCTCTCAGTCCGGCCACTTAGCTGGTCATGCCAGAAGAAGAGAAGGTGATACTTGAAAACAATGATTATTATGATTTTGGTCAATTTATGAAACACCCACTTTTTGAGCTTTTCCATCTTTCTAATTTGCTGCAAGTGCCAAACAACCATAAAATGGTCAAACTTGCTTTCTTTTCATTTTCAACTTCTCCTGCAGTTGCCAGAGGATCAGTTTCAATGATGGCTCTCAGTTAATCGTTATCAACTTCCAATGGCTGGCCGCTATGCTCCTCATCTTCAAACGTCTCATCTCCTTTGCAAAAGTTCTTGAGCCAGCACTGCCCTGTACATTCATTAGCAGTTCCTGGGCCAATTCAGTGTTGATGTAGCAAGTTGTCTCCGCTGCTTTACGACCCATTTTGAACCCGAATAAGAAAACTGCTTGAATTTGCTTTTTGTCTAACATCATTTCCATAGTCCAAAATAAATACAAGTTAAACTGCAGGTAGTAAGTCACTGGCAAGAAAACATAAAGTGAAAAATGTACATTAAAATGATGTATAATGTAACCACATTTATTTGGGAATGTATTCCAGCATCAAACAGCAAATTTCAACAATGCATAAACCTCGATTACTCTTGCACCAACCTGTACACTTTAGTGGTCACACAAGAAACTTGTCAAATAATCTGTAATCATCACAATTTCATAGGAAACTAATGTACTTTTCCCTTAATACCAGGAATCATTTAATTTTAAATATCTTACCTTAATGATTTTTCATTCTATTCACCTTAATTGGTGCAGAAATTCTAAATTTCAGAGACATATATCAAGCACATTAGAGATGAAAAATCAGAGATGAAACATTAGCAATTAAAATATTCTTCGTTATCCTAAGTGGACAATAAGATAGGAAATATGTGAGGTATTTAGGTTTTCAGAACTTTTTTTTTTAGTGGTATAATAGATCAGAATTATTATTCATTTGATTAAATACAATCCCTGTGTGATTTTTGCTAATCCCCGAAATGAAGAAATCTCGAATTAATTCAGAATTTTAATATAGGTCCATTTGGACCATGTACAAAGAAGCATCTATTTAAATAAATGGTTTTCTGTAGGTGGCATTCTGTCATTTGATGATCACAGTGATGATGTCAACCAGCCCCACTCAGTGGCTGTGCACAGTTATTTGTACAATTCTGCTCTGGGCTGGTGATGGGCTAATATTAAAAGGCTGAAATTGGACCCATCTGTCATTTATTCTCCCGGGTTCACTGTCTCCTGACATCATACAAAAAGCCAAGTATGGTCTTTTGGACAATGGCTAAAGTGCATAGAATAAACATTTCACTTGACAACTATTTTTAAAACTCTGCACATTTTCTTCTAAAATTCATTGGCTAAGTCAAAACATATTCTGAATCCCAGAATTAAGGGGAAGGAAAGTAGATTATATTTACAAAAGTGGAAAAGAGTGAACTTTTAAAATAATAATCTAAAAACAAAAATAAAATAATAATCTAGTTTGTCACAATGATTAACCATACATACTAATAAAAAGCTTTGATTGAATTACTGCTGAGCTCAGTGTTGCGCACACACACACATACATACATTCTCTTCCCTCAAGAAGAAAGTGTCTATTTTAAGCAATACTACATCGGCTAACTCCTGCAGTGATCTAAGGCAAACAACATAGAAATGGCCTGAGCAGGTAACTTTTGAAATGAAAAGGAAAGGCTGGAGAAGCAATTGGAGTACAGAATTTTTCTACAGAGTGAAAAATGAAGACACAATTTAGTTATAGTAGATAAAGGAAATATAATATGAAAAAAATACATGGATGGAGATAAAATAGCAGTTAAGAATTGGAAATGTATTTTGGCAAGGAAATATATTTCTATGTTATTGTGTATATCCTTCCTCATTATAAACATCATGCATGTTTACAGAATTAAACCATTTCAAACCCACAGTATTTTCATTTCCCATAGAGTTATGACAATAACATAAAAGAGATTGGAGCAGCTACAAAAAACTTAGAGGGTGTTTATTGAAAGAAAAAAATACAAAAATTTTGGTAAAATATACCAAATATTGTTGACCATGGGACATTTAATAAAAGATGGTATAATTCAAATGTCAAGAGCATAGACTTTGAATCTAACAGACATTGAATCCAGCTCTATTGACTGTCTTACTGGAGACTGTTACTGCCTCGTCCTTTTGAAGCCTGTATCTCCTTATCTATGATATGAGAAGAATAATGATTCTTACATTATTTAATTGTTATGAGAATTTATGACAAATACATTTAAAGTTTAAATGAGCTCCACATTATTGCTATTATTATAATGCCTATCCATTGAGTAGCTAAAATTCTGCTTTATATGTATAAAGATTTTATTTATTCCAAATATATGGATTATTCAAAAACTATTATATTTTGGAAAATAAAACTTACATTTATTTATTTTGTCTTCTTAATAATCAAATGTGGAAGAGTAATTCAGTGGGAATAAAATACAACCCAACCAAAAACAAACAAGTGGCATTTAAAATTAACAATGCATTACCATTTACATTAGGATGAAAATGCATATACGTGTATATACATGTATATATTAAACCCTTAAGCATAAATCTATCAAACATCTATAATAGCTATATGAAGACTATAACAAACTCTCATAAAAATATCAAAGAAGAACTGAATAAGTGAAGAGGTATTCCATATGTATGGGCAAGAAGACTCAATATTATCAAAATGTCAGTTCTTCACAACTTGATCTATAGATTCAATGTAATCTTAGAATTCCAGCCAATTATTTTGTGTGTATCAACAAACCAATTCAAATGTTTACATGGAGAGGCAAAAGACCCAGGAAAGACCCAAGGAAAGACCCATTGAAAGTAAAGAGCAAAGAAAGATTGGCACTACCTAACTGACACCACACAACAGCAAGCTTTAATAAAAGCTATAGTAATCAAGGCAGTGTGGGATTAGTAAAAGAATCGACAAAGATGTCAATGAAATAAAACATAGAACTAAGAAATAGACCCACATGATGCCCACCAATCTTGACAAAGCACCAAAAGTAATAAAGTGGAGTAAGATATTCTTTTCAAATAATACTGGTAGAACAAGTGGACATCCACAAGTGAAAACAAAAGTGAATCTAGGCACAGATTTTTTATCTTTCACAAAAATTAACCCCAAATCATAGAACAAATGTAAAACTATACACACAGAACTATATAACTCCTAGAATATAACAGAAGGAGAAAATCTATATACCTTGGATATGGCAATGAATTTTTAGATAGAACACCAAATGTATCATACATGAAATAAATAATTTGTAAGCTAAATTTCAATAAAATTAATACCTTTTCTCTGTGAAAGATGGTGTTAAGAAAACGAGAAGACAAGCTACACACTAAAAGAACATGTTTGCCGAAGATACATTTGGTAAAAACTATTATCCAAAAAAAATTAAAAAAACAACTTAAAGCTCAATAATAAGAAAACAAGCAACTTCATTTAAAAATGGGCAAATGAAGGACACAACTACAGCTTGGACATTGTACTTTACAAACACTAATCATGTGACCTAATCATTTGTTCCCTCCTACTAATCTGAGATAAAAACATAAAATAAAATAAAATATCGCACTAAAACAATAAAAATAATACAAATGGGCAAATGACCTGGACCTCACCAGAGAAGAAGTACAGATGGAAAGTCAGCACATGAAAATAAGTTCAACATCATATGTCATTAAAGATTGCACATAAAACAACGATATGTCCCTGTAAACCTTTAGAAAGGAGAAAAGCTGGCATATTAACCCCACCAAGTGCTGGTGGTGATGTGAAACCACAGAAACTCTGATGCATGGTCGGCAGGAATGCAAATGATGCAGCCGCTCAGGAACACAGTCTGTGCAGTTTCTTACGGAACTGGGCAAGCTCTTACCATGCACTCAAGAAATCACACTACTTGGTAGTTATCAAAGGGAACTGAAAAATTGTGTCCAACACAAACCTACATGTGATTTATGGGAGCTTTAATTGTCAAAACCTGGAATCAACCAAGATGTTCTGAAGTCAGTGAATGGACAAACAGTGATACAGTTAGCACTAAAAATAAATGAGCTAGGAAAGCTATGAAAAGACAAATGAAACTTAAATGTATTTTACTAAGTGAAAGAAAAAAACCCCTCAAATTTGAAAAGGATACCTATTCTATGATTTCAACTATGTGATATTCTTGAACAGACAATTACTGAGACACTAAATTTATCAGTGTTGTTTAAGGGTTAGGAAGGAGGGATGGAGATTAGGCAGGACAAGGAGGAATGTTAGAGCAGTAGAACTCTTACTGTAGCCCATAGGATCTACATCAAAACTGAACCCTAATGTGAACTTTTGTGATAACGATCTTTCAGTTTAGTACGTTCATTAACGATAACAAATATACCGCAGTGGTGCAGGGTATCTGTACCGGGGAGGTTATATGTGGGAACCCTTTGTTGTGTTTTCTTCTCAATTATGTTGTGGACCCATAACTGCTCTAAAACAAACTTTATTAATAAAAAATAAAAGCAAATGCTACTCTGACAGTTGTCCAGAAATGTTAAAATATTTATATTTTGTATTAATATAAACATTTGAAAGCTTCAGGTACTGCTCCCGCTGATATTCAACAATACGGTTTTCTGATTTAGTGTACAATTCAATTTCCATGGACACCATCCAGGTTAAAGAAAAAAATTTTCTGAGGCCTCAATAAGCAGCATATTCTTGGGAATACACTCAGCTCTCACACTGATTCTAGCTTTCATAGCATTTCAGACTACATTAAATTTATTTCAGAAGGAAAACTTTGACTCAAACTGACTGACAAAAATTAGTCAAAATAATATTGTTTTCATTTTATGTTTGATATGTCCCTAGTGTCAATAAGAGATGGGATGTCCTATCTCTCTGTTAAGTTAGTCATGAAGCAAAATGTGGTGGTCACTAAGTTGTGGCATCTTCAGAGTGATTCCTCAAATAGAAGAAAATCCATTTTCTTTTGTACCTTTGAAGAACAATAAAACTCTCATTAAATATATTTTTATAAATATCTTGATTTAGATCTTTTAAAATAATGTCTACATACCATGGCAATTACATAGTTCATAAATAATATTATCATCAGCTGATAATGATTAAGCATTCTTTTGTATATGAAGCTGTTACGCACACTAAATGGACATCCCAAATAGGATGAAGATTCCTCATACAAATGTAAAAATTAAAAAAAATAACATGCTATGAAACAAAATTACATTGGCAACCAATATCTATTTACATTACATATAATTATACTGTTCATGGTTTGTGTTCTGTGAAATTATGTGTGTGGGAAGAGAAATCTGATCCTCCTTCTACTTAAGGGAAAAATACCTGCCAAAGCTTGAGATAATGCTGAGTGTTAACATTTTAATATGTATCTTATACAATGTTGTGTGTTCATGATCTTTGCATGGCATTTATATTTAGGTATAGTGTCTCCAAATTTTGGTCAGAAATTATGAATAACCTTCTGAAAATCTGACTCTTTAAGCTTAAAATAAAGTGAAAGAGGAAAAATAAGATACCAATGAACATGCAAAGGCTGTGTACACGCTAAGTCATCAGAGCCAAAGCCACAGTTAAGGTTTCTTCTACAAAATAGCTTGTGAGGTCAATAAAACCATCTGATGCATTTGGAAAGAAATTAAATTATATTGTTATGCTTAGTCTTTTACCACTGAATCAACTCAAAATCCTTACCCAAGGGTCTATTTCTCAAACAGCCATGATGTGGAATAAACAGAAACTTCTGAGGGAAAGGTAATGAAACAATAGAATACTCTTGGCTTTAGGACTGAAACACAATTTTTGAAATTAATTTGAATGCTCATTAATATTCAGAAATATATCATAAGATTTTCGGTATCAGAAATATATCATAGATTTTCACACTATCTAAAACTTGCTGCTCATAATGTGTCTTAAAGCAAACTTTGTAACACCTTTAGATCTGAAGATAGGAGATGAAGACTCCACAAAATGCAGACTCGCCAGGCACCCTGCAAACTATGCTTCCATGGATTTGAAATCTGCCTTTTGTCTGGAAAATAGGATTTAGATAGCAGCATACCAAAAGTAAATGACAGCAAATAAATGGAGTCTAACAGTTCAAATTCTTGTCACTTACATCTTAATCAAGTTGAAGTTTATATTTGTTAAGATGATAATTTTTAAGAAAATTAATTTGGGTGGGCAGTGCCTGTGGCTCAGCGAGTAGGGCACCAGCCTCATATTCTGAGGGTGGTGGGTTCAAACCCAGCCCTGGCCAAACTGCAACAAAAAAATAGCCGGGTGTTATGGTGGGTGCCTATAGTCCCAGCTACTCAGGAGGCTGAGGCAAGAGAATCGCCTAAGTCCAGGAGCTGGAGGTTGCTGTGACAGCACTCTACCAAGGGCGACAAAGTGAGACTCTGTCTCGAGAAAGAAAAAAAGAAAATTAGTTTGGTGGGAAATGTAGGCCAACATAATATAATATAAATACTAAGAAATATGAATCAGTAAAGAAAAATAAAATAATGATGGAAGAGAAGCCATATTGGATAAAAACCCTATTTTGTTGTATCCAGTGAACTCCCTTTGGCAAGTAAATTAGAAGAATATAGTCATTATGCATACACAGTTGGTGTTGCTGTTATGTCTCCTACAGTTTAAATAAGGAGTCAATTGAAAAATGCAAATAGACCTCTATTCTCTAAAATATGTGCTGACCTCTGAAAATCTTCTCTACATGTGGGTTACTTGAAACTGTCAGGAAAGAGAGTAACTAATAATTTTTTGCCCACCTATTTTATATCAAGAATCATGTGAGAAGTTGTAAATCTGTTACCTAATCTGTGCATTGAAAAAAATCAAAGTATGCTTCATAATCTTTAAGGATACTAATTTAATTATCTTAAATATAGCTGATTAAGATAGCTTTCTAGATATGGATAAAAGCTAGTCTTTGCTTGTAAGGTTGAGATTTAGAATGTTATGGAAATTAGAGCATTTTTTACATAGGTATATTTTAGACAAGCAAGAGATGGTTATCCAATATACAATAGATAGGGCATAAAAATATGTTATTTCATGAAGAAATTAGACTTGAAAACTGGGTAAGGAGAGATTCATGACAGCAAAGAGTCATTTTTTCAGCTTGTTAACTGTCACATTTAAATAATCATGTGACTTTGACTCCTACCCAATTATAAATGACATTTCTTGTATTTTGCCTGTTTTTAGTTTGTTCTATATGGGGGAAAAGTATATGTGACTATTAACTTTTTCACCAAAATATTTAATGTGATATGATTCAAATACAAAAGAACAATAGTTATAATTTAGTAAAAAAAAAAAAACCCTTTATTTATATATGATTCTTAAAGAATACAATAAACTATATACAAAATAAGGAATTCAAAATGAAAAATGCTAGATTCAGTGATATTTTAAATTATAATTCATAGGTTTCATTCATGTATTCATTCAGCCAACATTTACTGAATACTTCTAGTGTATGCATTTATGCTACAATTTGTGCTACGGGCATGAGCTCTTCTTTTAAGGTAAACCCAAGAGGTACAAATGTACATAAATAAATAAAAATGTGTTGTCATGAACATAATAATAGAAGTTTGTGCCAATTACAGTGGTAGCACCAAGGAGAGAGTACTGTAATTAATTTGACAAAGGGAGCCGTTGTTAGGGCAGGCTTCAGAGAGGAGGTATTAGATCTGCAGAGTGGGCATCTTAGATTACATAAAAAGCACTGGGAAAGGCACAGAATCCTGACACCTGGCTCTAAGAGGCCCAAAGTGTTATTATTTCTGAAGCATAATGATAAGGATGAGGGGGCACCAGAAGATGAGACTGGAAATGTGGTTTTATACCATAGATAACCTACAAAGGGATGTATGCAGTCATATTTAATGATTTGTATTTGGGTGGAATCATTCTGACAATTTTATAGAAAGGGAATCAATGGGAATAAGGGAATTAAGAAGCTATTTCAATTTTACAGGAAAGTGATAAAGAAGGCCCAACCCCAAATACTGGCAGTCTAGGTTTTAAGAAAACAGTAGAGTCCTATCCAGTGGAAAAGTACATTTGCATATTTTGAATCAGACAAAAGGTTAATAACTAGGACTACAAACTACTTAAATTAAGCAACATATAAAGAATCAACAATCCTTTATACCACTGGTCAAGAGAGAAGAGTAGAACTTTCTCTAAAGAAGAAGAACAAATGGTTAACAAACATGAAAAAATGTTCATCATCCCTAATTATTAGAGAAATGCAAATTAAAACCACCCTGAGATATCATCTAACCCCAGCAAGAAAGGCCCACATCACCAAGTCTCAAAATTGCAGATACTGGCATGGGTGTGGAGAGAAGACTGATGGTGGGACTGCAAACTAACACAACCTTTTTAGAAGGAAGTATGGAGAACCCTCAAAGAACTGAAACTAGACCTCCCATTTGATCCTGCAATCCCTTTACTGGGCATCTACCCAGAAGAAAAATAAAATCCTTTTATTATAAGGATACTTGTGCTACACTGTTTATTGCAGCTCAATTTACAATTGCCAAATTGTGGAAACAGCCTAAATACCCACCATCCCAGGAATGGATTAACAAGCTGTGGTATATGTATACCATGGAATACTACTCAGCCAGTAAAAAGGAGACTACTCATATTTTGTGTTAACCTGGATGTAAATGGAACACATTATTCTTAGCAAAGCATTACAAGAAGGGAGAACCCAAGAATCCCATGTACTCAGTTCTGATATGAGGACAATTAATGACTTAGTACACAGTGGGGGTGAGGGATGGGGAAAGCAGAGAGAGGGAAGGAGGGAGGAGGTGGGGGGAACACAGTGGGAGGTGGTACAACTTTGGGGGGCAGAATTCTATTATGGGAGGTTCTTTATCTGACACAAGCAATCATTGTAATCTGATTCTTTATGCCCTCAATGATTCCTCAACAATTAAAAAAAAAACACAAAAAAACCACAGTAGATTCTGGAGACCTTTAAATTTCAAAATTGGCAGTCCCTAATGCTGAAACAGCTTTTGTGAAAGAAGTCTTGAACTTGAGGGGATAATCAAAGATACCACCCAGCTTTCTGGTTGAGTGACTGTGAACAGCTGTTGTGATATTAAGGAAGTACAGTGTAAAGGAAGAAAGTCCTATTGTAAAATTAGGGAAACAAAGTATATTTAAACTTGTCATAGAGTTGCACCATGAGACATCAAATTAGAGTTGTTATAATGCAGTGGAACCTAGAGAAGAGATTTAGGTTATTTACTTGAGAAACCTACAAATATAGTACAGGAGATTCTCATTAAAAGGTCTGAGGAACAAGTAGGTACCATCAGCTAAAATGTCATCATAATGTATGTCAGTATGTAAAATGGAAAAGGTCCATAATTCAGAGATGTGTTACGTCTGAAACATAAATCTTTGTAGATTTGGTGGTAGTTAGGTAACTAGTTTAGAAACTCAGCAGTACATCTAGGTGTCCTAAGACAGTAGTAAGGGATAAAATCAAGGGTACAGATAGAGAAAACCTCTGTGAATAGGGATAGGCAAGAGTTGTTAATATATAAGGATGGATTTGCTGCAGGAAATTTGTAGTTACAGAATAAAAGGAAGAACAAAAAAGCGGGGGGGGGATTTGCTTTCATATCTGATAGTTTCAAACAAGGTGCACTTAAAACAGTTACAGGAAGACAAAGGGATGAAGACAGAGACAAGAGAGAGGCAACTGCTGTAGCCTAACAGTGTAGGGCCAAGGCAGGTCCAAATATAGATAAAAAGAGTACTTTGCTTCCCATAAATCTCACACAACCCCCCGCCATTTTTGGTTGTATTATCTCTACTTTGACAGAAAATACAAAGTTGACATAATTTTCTTCTATTTATGACCCTGCCCATTATTTTATCTCAGTTCTAACATTAAAATATAAATTTCACACTATCAGTTCTTTTGCCAAATTTTTCCATTATTTCTTGGGTAAGGCTCCCAAGGAGTCTGGTAGATCACTTAAAAGGGCATATGTGAAACTATGTATTTTTTATTTTCTCCAGGGATACTAAATTAACTTAGCGTTTATATCTCTCCCACTTCAACTATTTTCTCTCTGATCCATTTTACTATTCTGTACATCTTTTTTGTTGTCTTAGGGAGTCTTTCTTCTTTTGAATCCTTTTTCCTTTGGGCCATTTATGTTTATTTCTGATATAATTTAACCTTATCTTCTCTCTCTTTCATAAGTAAATTGTCTTTTCTATCATTAAAATCAGTTTTTTGTCCATTTATAGTTATAGTATTTATAATTCTGATTCTAGGGGTTTTATATGTATTTTATAGTTAGTTAATGGAATATATTTATTTTGGGTGATGTGTTAAATTTTCTTCATCTCTGTGGTAGTCTACAGTCAGGGGGAGAATTTTTATCATAGGAAATGCATTGTTTCCAATTTAATTTACCATGGTAATGTTATGTAGATGGTGATAGTCTTTTTCTATTTCAGTCCATTTTATAGGCAATGTTTCTGGTTTAGGAATACCCTCTTCTGTTCACACCTCTATACTGTCTTTTATGTACAGAGTAGGTGGAAGTAAGATGAGTTTGTTTTTCTCATTTCTTTGGGATTCTTAATTTTTCCTCTCATTTTTTTTCTTTATCTTCCTATTAGAAACTAGTGCCCTTTCTTTATATATGTGCATCTACCTCATAATTAGTGTTCTCCAAGGTTGCTACTTCCAATCACATACACTTTAAATCTCATCCACTCAATCAGTGCTGGGAATTATGAAGCAGAATTAACATGGTATAAAAATTAACATGCTAATTATCATAATACTACATAATACTAATTATAGTATGAGAATTATCATACTTGTATTTGGTATTTAGACATTTAATGTTTGACTATCTTCTTGCAGGTGGAGTCTGTAGAATTGCTTTTGTACTTACATACAAGTAGTGGATCTGGTTTTCTCTTTCTTCAATTAATGTTGAAAGCATAGTCCTGCATTCAAAGTTTTATTTTCATCCTTATTTGTATTGAGGAGGAGAAATGGGGAAGATTCAGAATCAAGTGGCCAGAATTTTTCCCCAGCATTATTATACAATCCTGAAACTTAGAGTTGACATATAACTTATAATTCACCAGGTTGCAAACTAGTTTATAGATGAAGAAACAAGAGGTCAGAAAAATTAAGTGAATAGGTCACGTCAAGTAAGTGGTACAGGTGGAATCTGATGAAATACAGTAGAACCTCCATACCTCCTTACATTGGCCACCTCCTGAAGTTGACCTAATTTTTATAGGCCAGATGTAGGCCACACAGGCCTATCAATGATGCAGGCCATGTTCCTGACATTGACCACCTCTGTATGTTGACCAGTCTGTTACAGTCCTGTGGGTGATCAACTTCAGAGGTTCAACTCCATTTGGTTTTCACACTCTGAATCCCATTCTTTTCACAATACACTATGGTCCTTCTAGAGATTAAATGCAAGTAAATAATTTTAGCTTTTGTTATGATACTTAAAATCATAAATGATCAAGAACACAAGTTAGTAATAAAATAATGATGGATATGTCTGCAGTGATTAGATTAATATGTTCAGTACTTTTAACAATGAGTGAATAAGGCTACACTCAATAAACCTGAAATGTAGTGCCATGTAAAATGCCTTAATTTATTTTATGTTGCTTATAAAAGAATGTCTGAGACCGAGTACAATATGTAAAGAAAGTTTTGGAGTTGAGGATGTTCCAATGAAGATATTCGCAGATTTGGTGTCTGGCAGGTTTGATCTCCCCTTTCAAGAGGGTGAGTAGGACCCTGAATCCTCTAGAGGTGCTCTTCACATGGAAGAAGATGAGAAAGCCAAGAAAAAGAGCCCAACCCAATAAAAGCATTAAAACCCGCCCATGAAGGCGGAGCTTTCACAACCTAGTCCCCTCTAAAAGTCCCACCTCCCGTCCCTTTATGTTGGCAATTAAATTTTAACATGAGCTTTAGAAGAGGCAAACAATCCAACCACCACAGCAATCATTTACTTTCAAAGACCCAAGAAGTTCTTTTTTAAAATTCTTATGTACCTAAAATACGTCAAAAATGAGAAGATAGATTGCTTTATATTTTAATAATATTTGCAATAATTCTAAAACTAAAAATGTTTTTTGTGTAGATTTATTACTAATAAAACTGTCTCCTTTACCATTTTTCTTTACTGTAGAACTCACTTTTGGTAGAAATTTAATTTAATTTTTCTAAACTTTTGATTCATTGTAGTGTTCAGTTGCTTATGAGAATAATATGTTTACTATAGTATGCATTGATTTCTAGATTGTCATTATTACATATTTTCTTTATTTTAGTGAGATTGTCATCATCTGTGGGAGTTTGAGAAATATCAATTATATGTACATAAAAACTATATACATATATATAAATATATGTGTATATGTACACATTTTACAACTTTTATCAAGTTATATGATTCTTCAATAAATTGTAAGACAGGATCATACTTTTTATATACAATTTTGCCTCTAGAAAAGAGATAAATTTTTTTATTAAAAGAAAACCAAAATAGCTCATTAAATGAAATTTAATTTAATTTATGTCGAGGGAAGATTATAGACACCAATGCATAAAAGAGCTCACAAATATGATACCCAACTCTTTCTTAATATTTTCATAGTATTCATAAAATTTACAATTTAATACCTGGCTTTTAATTAATGATAAAAGTTTAAAATTTGTAATTATGTTTTAAACATCCCAGAAATGTGACTAATATAAAGGTTTCCATAGACCAGGAAAGTGGCCTTTATAGCCTGAACAATTTCCAAAAGGTATGCTTTAATTTCTGAAAGGAACAATGGTGGATTAGTTCACAGAGAGCGTAGTGAAAATAGGTAGGAGGAGCCCTATATAGATCCTGTAAGTCTCAGAAAGGTTTCAGTTTTACCCAGAAGTGGGAGATCATTGGAGGGTTTTGAGCAGGAGAGTGATTATGTGTTTTATATTTTTCATAGATCACTGTGTCTAATGTGTTGAAAACACACCTTTAGAAAGCAAGCACAGAACCAGAGAGAGTACTGGGGGTCTAGATGTGAGATGATTGCAAGTCTGAACACGTGGTAGCCATCCAAAAAGGCAAGAAACCTCTGTGGGAAGAGGTCTGGCGATAAAAAGGAATGATGTTTTATATGTTAAGTTTGAGATGCCTACTGATATCCAAGGAGGCATATAGAATAGTCATTTGGAAATATGAGCCAATAAATTAGCATAGAGGTTGCCACAAATGATCTACAGTGTCTACTGCCACCGAGAAATCAAGAGAGATGAAGACTGAAAATTGACTATGGATTTAGCAGAATAGGAGACTGGATTGTGGAGTAGTTGGTGAAAGAGGAATTACAGATGATAAAGACAAACATAGTGCAAGGGGTAAAAGCTGGAGAGTAAGATGGGGCAAAAGGAGGATTTTGTTTTTGTTTTTTGGTATAGGAGATATTCAGCAAATTCTCATGTTGATGTGGAAGATCCAGTCCATGACAAAAAAGATAATAAAAGTGTTCCACAAACTGTGTGTGAGCAGTCCTCCAGGAGACAGGAGTCTGTGCCAGAATGTAAATTAATGCACCGTTTCTTACACTGATGACTCCTCACTATGAAAAAAAATTCAGGTGAATTAGGCAGTATGTTTAAGGACATAGTTGCTTTCTATTCTGAAAAATGTCCTTATTTTGTTGTAGATTAGTAACAGACATATGGTACACTTTATATTTAGTCTCAACAAAGTAGCAGGAGGGAAAAAATTGGGGCAGCAATAAGAAAAGGGACAGATATAGGCAGAGAAAGCAGCTTTCTTCAGTTGCTATTCATGAGAATCTGCAGGATTCTTTGTTAATTTTATCAGACTCTGCCCACACCCACGTTTACTCTGCTATTTGTTGCCTGCCAGGATTCTGACTGATTTATTTATCAAACCTTTATAAATGATTTCTGGGTGTCAAACTCTATAGCTATCATGTAGCAAGTCTTTATTAATTTATATTTACTCATATATATTCTACATATATATGTAGATGTGTAAATCATGTAAGTTTTGGCTGAAAGAAAGAAGGGCATGAACAATGTGTCAAATCGCTCGCAAACCTCTATCTAGATTCTCTTGGTTGCACGTTAAAATCGCCTCAGGCACTTTCAAAATGCATCCCTTTCTTCAGAAAATCTGATTTTAAATATCTAAAATGGTTCTAAAGATTAATATTCTTAAGTTTCCCTAGGGTATTCTAATGTAAAGCCAGGCTTGGAAATTCCTTTATAGGGGTTCAGAGATATAGTAGCCCTGCTCAGAGAATTCAAGGAATTAGCAATGTAGCAAAGGAAAAGAGCCTTATAAATAAGTAGCTTCATTGAATGGACATTAAATAGAAAGGTCACTTATGGGAATAATTTAAGGAGTAGGACGCCAGTCCCATATACTGGAGGTGGTGGGTTCAAACCCAGCCCAGGCCAAAATCTGCAAAAAAAAATTGATACATATGGCTGAAATCATGAGTAGATACGTAAGTGGAAAATCACATATGTGTAAAATATTTAGGCATTTTCAAGGAAAATTATATAATGCGGCATTATTTAAAATAATAATAGACATGATGCAGTTGGTATGAAGCATGAATCTAGTGCTTTACTTATATTAACTCATTTAAACTCTGGACAGTCCTGCTGGCATTCCTACTGGGGTATGGTAGGAATGGGACAGTCGTACCGGGGTTGGTATTATTACTAACCAGTTTTAACAGATGAGGAAACTGAGGCACAGAGTGTTTAAGTAACTTGCACATGGCCACAAATTATTAAGTAGCCAAGCAAGGGTTTAGACCCAAGCCATATGTTTTCAGTGGCCATGTCCTGACCACCAGGGTTATTTCTCTCCGGGTAATTGTTGGTCCTTTTCTGACCTGACAGGTATCATCCCACATGTCATTTCTGTTTCATTTCATTGAAATGGCCTTGTTGAGGTTGCTCCACACTGCCTTTGTGCACTTCTGCTGCCTGAATTAACCATTCTCTTTCTCTGCAAGTAGCCCAATGTCAGATTATCATATAATTTTTAAAGTGTCAGTGTCTTTCGCTCTAATTCCTTATGAGCATATGAGTAATTCACTTCTCTACTTCCCTCCTTCATTCTGTCTTCGTGCATAGCTTCATACTCTCCGCTTTCCCCGGCACAAATTTCTCTCCTTACTTTATTTTTACTCCAGGAAATCCTGAAGTTTACAATAGAGAGCAAATTATCAGTGATCATACTCCTATTTATTGTACATTCCTGCAAGCTAGACCCTGATTAACTGTTATTCCTGGCCTCCCTTTGTCTCCACCAAAGGCTCAGGAGCTAAGGCATTATTTACATTTTGCAGTTGTTTTAGAAATCCGCTATCTTGCTTAAGGTTGCAAATCTAGTAAGTGGTTGAACTGGGATTTCAACCCCCCAGTTCTAATTCCAGAGTTCTTAATGACCGCACTTTGCTGTGCCATTAGAGAGACTGATCTCTGAAGTTAGAACATAAGTTCTATCTCCCTGGTGCTGCTTGTCCTTTTGCATTAAATTGTCCCCTGGCCATAGAAAGTGTCCAACTATCAAAGGAAATCAGCATTTCCTCCCCTGGGGCCATGAAGAACAGCAGAAACGCCTTCTCAGGGTTTTGTTTTTACCATATTTTGTCTACGGTATTATAGTTATATCACTAGTAAAGATGCTGATTTTTGAAAATTGGCAGAATAATCCTCATTAGTAAGTTTTCTCAGGTATGAGTGGCTAAGACATCTTTATTTATAACAGCAACTTGTTGATACCTTATACATATATGTACTTTTTAATGAAATATATAACTTAACAAATTCAAGTTCCTAGAAGATATAAACAGAAAGGAATACATAGAAAAGCATAAAAGAAAAATTAATTTCTGATTCTGGATTTAGAGAGAGGTTTCTGTTCTTCTCAAAAATTTATGCCCCGGGTGACACCTGTGGCTCAGTGAGTAGGGCACCGGCCTCAAATACCGATGGTGGCGGGTTCAAACCTGGCCCTGGCCAAAATGCAATAAATAAATAGTTGGGCGTTGTGCCAAGTGCCTGTAGTCCCAGCTCCTGGGAGGCTGAGGCAAGAGAATCACCTAAGCCTAAGAGCTGGAGGTTGCTGTGAGCTGTGATGTCATGGCACTCTACTGAGAGGGATAAAGTGAGACTCTGTCTCTAAAAAATAATAAAAATAAAATAAATAAATAAAATGTTGTTAAGAGTATTCCTGTTTCTGAGCATTTATATTTACACTTCCCAGTGTGGAGTAGCATGGATTACATTCAAATCAGGTAGTTTAAGTTTTTTGTAAGTTACTTTGTTCAATGTATGTGATTTTTGTTTCCTCAAAGAGCAAATCCTTGCCCCTGGTTTCAGTCTGATAAAAGATAAACAGAAATGTGAACCTTTTTTCAACACGGTCATTGATCTATAGAAATTTTTTCCATCAGAGGAAATTCAGTGAGGAAAAGAGCAAAGGAAGTGAGAGCAGTATGGGGAAGGCTGGCTCAGAGGCATAAAGGAAACACAGTTTCCTTCCTTTGCTTTAAGGAAGAGTGAGTGGCCCACATAAAGGAGTCCTAGAGGCAATTAGAGTACTGTAGATTCTCCACTAGTTATCATCCCAAAATTGTTCACTGCTGGAGCCGGATGAAGCTTGCAATAGTTTTTAATGTTCAATGAGCATCTGAAAAATATACCCAGGTGATCTATCTGAATAGAAGTAAAGGAAAAAAATTAAGGTCCAAATACATATACAGGAGGAGCTGGCATAACTAACAACGGAGCTGGCATAACTAATAGAGGTCTCCCACTGAGAATTTAAAATGAAAATAATTGAGAAAAGGGGTAAAAGCCAGGCTATGAGGACTCTACTATGGTAAGGATTTGGGAAACATTTACTGAGTAAAGAATGAATAGTCAAGAGACAGATTGAACCTAAGTGGTAGAAATTATGTTAGGAAACTCATAATTTATAGACTTTCCTAACACAATTATAGAAGCTTCATATAGAAGCCACATCTAATCATCTCATGCACACTGGGTTACGGTGACTCATTGTTTCATTGTCCAAAAAACGGTGTCATGACTCAGGTATCTGTTAAATAAATTCAATTACAGGCATGCATCAAACAGTGTGATGATCAAACTTCTTGGCATCATCCTAAATCCCTACTTTTAGTCCCGGATAAACTCTCCCTGATTCCTCCAGCTTTCAGCTCTTACGTTTTTCTCCAACACAGTTCTTATCCTTTACCATTTTTTCAGCCAATGCCTCAATACTTCATTATTTACTGCTTGACAATTCAAACATCTCCCTATTTGATTTTCTCAAAATCGTTATTACCGTTGCTCACAATAAAATTTGAAATTTAAATTTGATTCTATTCCTTCTTCTTCCTACCTTTAGTGACTCCTTTTTATCTCTTGGATAGAATACAGTATCTTTATCAAAATGTTAAAGGTCGTTGGCCTGACACAGTGACTAATACCTGTAATCCAAGTACTCTGGGAGCTGAGGCAGGTGGATCCCTTGAATTCAGGAGTTCAAGATCAGCCTCAGCCAAGTGAGACCCTGTCTACTAAAATTAGAAAACTTAGGCAGACATTGAGGTGGATGCTTGCAGCCCTAGCTACTCAGGGACTGAGGTAAAGCGATTACTTGAGCTCAAAGAGTTTGAGGTTGTTGTGAGATACTATGATGCCAGGGCACTCTATCCAGGGCAATAGAATGAGACTTGTTCTCAGAAACAACAAATAAATAAATAAATAATAAAAGTATCAACCAACTTTTTGCTATTTTCTTATTTACTATTGTCAAACTCTTAGACACTGAGTTTTCTAGAAAAAATCACTATTGTGCAATCGTATTATATACAGCAAAATTATCTTCCACTCATTTTAATACTTCAGACAACTACCATTTCTATTTACCAAACATATATAATAGTGTAGTATGGCACAGATTTAAAAGTAAATTAAGTAGGGGCCATCTGCACACATTTATCATATTCGACCTGATTGAAGAACAGATATGTATATTAAATATGTAAATAAATTATATTTACTCCTTTCTAACCTAAGATGAAAACTTTTCATAAGTCATTCACTTATAACTGCTTAGTGATTGCTATATATGAAAAGTTTCTGAGCTGCGTATAATTAGCTCTCAGATTTACCCCTGAGCTGAAATGTGGCAAATTGGAGTTTTAAAGATCTATTTGAAGCACATGTCTTTTATTTTAAAAGTATGGCCAAATTAGGCTCAATTACTTTTAATAAAAATGTAAGCTCATCAATGTGTGAAAATGCATAATGTTTTTTATCTTGCAACTTAGTATTTGAAATACTTTTACTTTCCTTTGCCTTGTTTGAATTTTGGTATTTTTATTAAAACTCCAAAGAATTATATGTTAATGTTAATAAAATAAGAAACAGAAAATTTTTAAATTTTTGCTTACAAATTAAAACGATCCTTCTTATATAGTCAATAAAACCTTTAAATCTCTTCCAGTGAGCAAATATAGCAATGGAAGCCAAGGGTATATCTCTAAAAGACACTTTTTCCCCAGGTAAAATTTCCATTTCATAGTTCATTTCATTGACATAGAACTTACCGCAATTATCACTTGAATTACTCCTGTTGGAAGGGATGAAGCAAAAGTGAGGTATTGTGTTGTGCTGCTAATAAATTCATTTGGTTAGATAGGAAAAGTTTAAACCTTTAGGGAAATTTAATATTTTCATCTAGCTATAAATTTGAAGGAAAGGGCTTAACTAGAAATTTCTAGATACGGGGGCCGCTGGCAAGAAAAAAAAAAAAAAAAAAGCTAGAGTTTCCCGTGTTGCTGCAAAAACCAGAGAAGCATCTCTGCTTCATAATCCTCTTTGGAGCCCAATGTATTGCAACATTTTAAAGGCAGTATGCTTTCCCCATGCAATAGAGGATTATTTGCTGTACCAAAAGTCACATCTGTCTTTATTTAGATGTAAAGTTCAATAAATAATGTAATAAAAGATTATAATAGCAAATATTTTCTTTTAACACAAAAAACTTACGATGCAATTCATGTAGTTTCCTAGGACTAAAAATAGGAGCAAATGTTCCTATTTTTCATCCAGGAGGCATGATTTTAGCATCTGGAGCTGAAGAATTGTAACACATCCCATAATATTTGGAAAAAATGGTGATACCATTAAATTCCAAATAATTTTTATTGTATTAATAAAATAGAAAATGGAAAAACATTTACTATTAATTTTTATAAACATGTTTTATTAGGAGATTTTTCTCTCTAATCTATATTCTTTGCCTCTTTCTTGAACTCTGTATCAAATTGTTAATTTTCATCAGGCTGAACCACAAACTTAAGCTTTACATATATGCACAAATTAATCCTCTAAATTTCACTAAAACTTTCTATTTGGCTTTTCTTTTTCTCTCCATAATAATGACTTACAATATATTCTTCCACCTTCAGAATTATCTATCACCATACCTCTTATCCACTCTTTTTATCAGTTACATGTTGAAATGACCTCTATTTTAGCCATTTATTATTGTCAAATTGTCTTATTTTAATATACAATTACTTTTGAGCAAATACCAAAGGTCATTATTTTTTTAATTGACAGATACAAGTATATATATTTGTCCTCTCAAACATGGTGTTTTGAAATACACACACACACATAAACAGTGTGGAATGGCTAAATCTAGCTAATTAACATATATACTAGTTTACAAGGTTACTGCTCTTGTAGTGACAACCTATTCTCTTAAAAATTTTTAAGAATATAATATATCATTGTAAACTATAGTCATCATGTTGTACTATAGATCTTTGGAATTTATTGCTTCTATCTAACTGAAATTTCATATCTTTTGACCAACATCTTTCCAACCCCCCACCACCCACTCTATCTCCTGGTAACTACTATTCTATTTTCTACTTGTAGGGGATCAACTATTTTTAGATTTGGATATTCCACCTATGAGTGTCTTTCTGTTATTTCATCCTTGAATCACTATAGCTTTCTAGCTTGTCTCTCTATCCCCCTTTATGCTTTCTTAATTCAAAGTTTATCTTCACAAACCAAATTTGATCTTGTAATTTCCTGTGTCGGTAACACAAACCAGCCAAAAGTCAAACAATTAACAACCCAAAACTTGGGCTACATTAAGTGGTGTATTTCATATAGACTTCCTTGTATGCCTGACTGGATCCTTTGTAATCTGTGCGCTACTTGTTTTTAGTGTGTTTATCAGGAAAATGGAAAACAACAGTCAGTGAACCTGGCAATTTAATTAAATAGAAGTCGGGTGAAGAGTGCTGTCGAATATTTATTTCCTAAATACAACTAGTTAAAGGCATTGAGAATTCACTGCTACAGCCCCCAGCACACTTGGCACACTGACACAGACACAAAAGCTGTTTGATAATATATGTTTGAATTGAGCCGTCTACTCCAGTGTTTTTTGTTTATCTGTGTATATGACAATACAAATATACTGAGAAGTGAAAGAATTTGCCCAGTGTAAGTAAACAAATCAGAACCAGAATTTGAGTCTCTTTATGCAAGGTGATATATTTGTTGCCTCTCCTTCACATTGAAAAAGCTGATGCAGATACAGTTTTGTTAACAAGGGCATCATTTAATAAAGTAGTTCTTCGTTCAGACATAGGTATGCGTGATCAAAGACCCGAGAATGCCATCTGGTGGTGAGTTATGCAAAGCAGCTTCATTAAATGACCTCTATTGCTAAAAGAAGGTAAACCAAAAGGTTTAGGTTATTAAATAATGATGCAATGGTACATTTCAAAACTATGAAGAAATGAGCATAATTGTGATGGATGTGTTACTTAGTTCAATGTAAGAATTTCAATTGTATCTTGAAGCACTACCCTGAACCCCATAACTTAAAAAAAAATGTAACTTTTCAAGCATGATAGAGCATATCAAAGGTGAATAATATAAAAACACTATTGTTCATATTGTTTACCTTGGGAACTAGAACATTCACTTTCAAGATATTTGGCTGCACTCAAGAAGGGGTCCACTAACAGTGCAATGAAACATTGCCTAACACCTGCCCGATTCACATACCTGTGCACATATATACACACATCCATCCACATGGAAGTAGGGTTCATGCACAAACATTTATCACTGATAGAACTCCATGATCAAAAATGGTGATATTAAATTAAGCAGAGAAAAGCTTGTAAATTGAACACAGAAATTTGTTTAATTTCCAGTTGTAAGTATGATGAACAAGTTTCAAAATTACTTTCATATAAAGCAATAAGAGCTTAAATTTTCACAAATATCAATGTCTTGATTTATATTTGACTTTATGCATAAAAGAGAGATATCATTTATCATGTAAAATGTTTCCTAGAAAGTTTATCTCTGGTACAGATTTCAGTAATTTACTTTGAACTCAAAATATTGTGGGATTCTTATGTCAGCAAAATGTAAAGGGAGCTAAAATAATGAATTAGCTAAGTAACATGAAAATTTTTCATATATACTTTAAAATATATAGCATATAGGTTTTACGACATATTTATAAGATTGAAATTAAGAATTTAGCAGTATATTTTAAGCCAAACTAGAATCAATTTGTTTAAGAATTCCATTGGTGGTTTTCTTTTTTGTGTGAGAGATTGAAGCATTTCTAGTCAGCAGCATGTTTAATGAGAAACAAACGAAACTATGGCATGATCCCACCAGTAAGTAAATCTCAAGTTGGCGCTACGTTATTAAGTAAATTAGAAAAATCAACGAGGTCATTTGAAGGTGTTCTATGGTAAATTGAAACAAAAATTGCATCTGTTTCTTTGAAAAGGAATATGAGTGACCTCTTAGTCCTCCGCGTTTTTCTTACGGACATTCCTGGCAAAGATCATTTGCCAAGGGCACAACTCAGGGAAGTGTTTTTGAATAATCACATCTTCACAAAAGGAAATATTGTCTTGTACTATGCTATTAAAAAGAAGGGGTTTGAAGGAACACATATTATCTGTAATATCTCACAAAACTTAATTCAAATCGGAGCACATTAGAATTAGCACACTCCTACAGATTGGCTGAGCCATTCCCATAAAAGACCAGCATTGACCTATCTGTTCTTGTTTAAATTGAAGGTTGATGTTGCAGAGTTTGAAGAAAATAAGTCTACCAAAATGTAAAAACGCCTTTGATTACAAGTTGCTTTTCAAAGTCATTGAGCTTCCAAGGGAAATATGATAATAAGAATGCTTTCATTTGTGCAACACCTGCTTTATCTCCCAAGCAATAAAAGTGCACTGATAATTTTACGGACCTCAATTTCCATTAGCAAATATTTAAAATCATTTATGTTCTGCATTATGGAGTAAGCCTTTTAGTTATTGATAATTTAATATGTAAGTGTAGGGCAAAAGATAAAGGAAAAGAAAAGCTGATACATTTCATTTTTTACTAGAATATTTCATGTTTTTCTAGTAAGTTACCAAAATAGGTGCCTGCCTGAAGTCATCTTGGTTCATCCTTACAGAAGGAAGTGAGAAATTCTACTCATCCCCATTCCACTAGCCTCCACCAAGGACTGTCTTGAAGACCAAAAGGCAGATATTAATTCATTTACTGTTGCTAGATAATAGTGATTTTTGCTCCTAAACGTTTTGACCTAAAGACTGCATGATATCGTATATTGTTATTTGTAGCAATATTGTACTTTGAGATTATTTTCAACATTCACTATAGAGTAGTGTCTTAGGATGTTGGGAACATTGTTTAAGGAGAAACAGTGAATGCAAGCAGTGAAGAGTTTGGCACTAGAGTCAGATTGCCAGTATTTATTAGCACTATGACCTTGAAAAGTTACTTGCTATACCTCAATTTCCTTACTTGTGACAAGTGGTTAATAGCAGTATCTCATAGTGTCATGAAGGGGAACATTTAAACAACTTAGAAAAGTGCCTGACATATACAACACTAAACAAATAATAGCTTTTATTCTGAGAATGGTAATTATTACTACAGGATACAATCTTGCTCAAAAAATAGGATTTCTTTCAGTCAAGATTATGTTCTGACAAAGAAAATTATAGTGAATAGCAGAAGCATTATTAAAAGGCTGAGCAAATAACACATTATACAATAATAGTTTGAAAATAAAATCAATTTATAGTTTCCAAGTTGAGTAGGATATGGTGCTCAATACAGTAATCAAATACGGAATAGGTCTTCATCGCAGTATTATTTTATATTGCCATTGCCACTGCCATTTAGTAGTTGCTCTTTAAATATTGCCCAAAAATCTAATCATACAGCAGGAAACAAATAGAATTTGAAAGATTATTCCTATGTAATTAAATGCAATGTAAATTTCCAAGTTCAACATTAGAGCTTTCTTTATTAGTCTAAAACTTGAGTTCTAGACTCTAGTCTCTCTTCAGATGGTATAAATATTTCACCTTTTAATAATCTAAGTTTTGATCCTAATAGAAAGTTTTGGTGAGAAATGTTATAGCCAATTATAATAAAATTATTAGTTATGCTTCTGTAGTACGGAGAGCTTTCTCCTGAATGAGTTATCAAAGACATGTGACATCTGTTTCATTTACTATAATGGGCAAAGTCTCCTTTATCTCACAGCTGTTTACTTCATTGATCCTGTCTTTCTTCCTGAAATTCAGAACCAACTGGGATTTTGATTAATTTCTTCAGTTATTTATTTAGGCCTTTTATGACTAACTTGCATTAATTAAACTAAAGTTTGTGTAATAGAGTAATGCAAAAACATAAGAACAGCATTACACTGATAGACATCCAAAATATTTTTTAAGTTATTTCCAGAGTTATAAAATTAAATTTTATCTCTGAATTATTATTTCATATAATATTTTCACACACCATTTATATAATTATGACTCAACAGGAATGCAAATAAGAATCATTTCTAAATATTATAAATTCTAAACCATACTTTATAATAAAATAAATACCGTTCTTATTAAAAGTCCAGTATTTATCAAGCACTTTCTCTGTGAGTTACCATTTTAGAAGCCTTATGTGTGATATCTATATTTAACTTTAAAATAGTCTGCTGAAGTAGGAATTATTATTTTTCCCTATTTAGCAGATGGGGATTGAGGCTTAGGTGGCATAAGCAACTTGGCAAACTTTGTTGTTAAGAAGTTGAAGAGCCAAGATTTGAACACAACTGGTGTAGTTTCAAAGCTCCACATACTGGAGGTGGTAGGTTCAAACCCGGCCCCAGTCAAAAATTGCAAAAAAAAAAATTGAGCTTGTACAAAACAGACTCATGTCTAGATTGAACCAAAGATATAATCTATATTCTACCAATCTTTAAGAATACTTTATGATGTAATTTATGTTCAGAAAGTATGAAGTAAAATTAACTTTATGCTAAGAAAAAAATTATATTTGATAAATTACCCATAAAAAAATCATATGATTTCTTAGATGCAATAGATCAATGCTGAAATCCTTTATTTAGAAACCTCTGGTTTCTGGCCCGTCATGTAAGAGAGAATAAAAGAAGGTCAAACAAACTGAGGATGAAAAACTGTTCTTAGATTCATCAGAGAATCTAGGAACTGAGGTTAGAGGGCAAACTGTTTCCCCTAAAACTAGAACCATAAGATATATAAAAAATCCCTTATTTAAGGGGACATATCTCAAAGTACAATCAAGATAAACAATTGCCCTATATCGATTACAGGAGTTTTTTTATATATTATGGTTAACTTATTATTCAATATGACAGTACAAACGAATTCTTATATATGTAATCAAACAAAAATAGAATTATTCCTTAATTTGATATATATTTCCAGAAGAATCATGTGTAGTATAAGTCTTTCTCTTTCTATAATAATCCCTTTAAGTAAAGCATGATTTCTTGAACTTTGATTAAAAAAAAAATAAGCAAAAAGTAATTAAAACACAAAGGCTCAGCGCCTATAGCTCAACCGGCTAAGGCGCCAGCCACGTACACCTAAGGTGGCGGGTTTGAATCTCCAGCCCGGACCCGCCAAACAACGACGGCTGCAACCAAAAATAGCCGGGTGTTGTGGCGGGCGCCTGTGGTCCCAGCTACTTGGGAGGCTGAGGCAAGAGACTCGCTTGAGCCTAGGAGTTGGAGGTTGCTGTGAGCTGTAATGCCATGGCACTCAACCCAGGGGGACAGCTTGAGGCTCTGTCTCAAAAAAAAAAAAAAAAAACCACAAACAAAAATTTTCTAATAGATGAGTGTGTTTCTTTACTATCCTTTGTGTTAATGAAATAAAACACTGCCACATTTTTAAAATTGAAATAAAATGTTAAGAATTTTCATTGGGGAGGTCAAAATAAAGATTCTTCCAATAGTAAACTCAAAAACTAAATTAAAAAGAAGTTTCAAGCCACCCTTCAACAATTCACAACAAATTGAATTTTGTATTCTAACATAGCATATGTACAACTCCGTACATGGTGCCAAGGCAACTATGTTATTAACTGATTGTTTTCTAGAAAAACAGATGGCAAAATAAATTATATTCTTGGGAATTTTTCTTAAACTTCCTATTTCTGTAGAGTGTTCTTCCATGAAGAAAAACTAAAACAGATTTATTGAAAGGGTTCCCTTATTAAGTCGCTTGAGAGAGAAGAGAAATGTTTCCTTGTCCTATAACATTGCCAGCAAAATTTTGCTATTCCAGATTCCTTTTGTGTCAAACTAATCTTTAAAAATACTCTTATTAGGAATACGCAAGGGCAGTGTTAAGTTACTACTGTTATGTGAAAGAGAAAACTCTGTAGTTGGTCTACATAAGCATTGAGAGTCAGCTCCTACTAAGTGTGTATGTGGAAAAAGTGACCCATGTATTATACCAAATTTTTTACATAATCAGAACACAAAGTACTGTAAATCAAGTGTTGAAGGTGGAAGTGGCACCTTTCTCTATGACTCCTAATAGCCCACACACAAGATATTAGTTTCTAATACCCACAGCTTCGGGCTCTTGTAGTTTGTAGACTGACTGCTCAAGAAGCAAAGATTCAACCAGGGTATGTGATGATGATTCTATTTCCTTGAGGCTAAGATTGTCCTTCAAACAAATTTCAATCTTGTGATTAGTTGCAAAAAAAAAAAAATAGAATATTAGTATCAAATTTTTTCTTCCTAACTTTGCCATGGACCTATTTGCATATGTTGAACAATTTCTTTGTGTTCTTTCCTGGCCTCTTCCTCTATCATAAGGCATGTTGGTGATGGTTAGCCTTGCAATACGGTCTGTGAATGACAGAGTGTAAACGGGGATTGTTACTGAACTAGGTGATGGGAAGGAACATTAATTGCTAAGTATGTGAGTGCCTCCTGTAAGGGAGAAGGTAAGCATATCTTCATCAATACAAAAACAACTGCCCCCTATCCCCCAGCAGAGTTCAGGATCAGTGTCTCCAGTGGGAAGCCCTCAAGATTCTGAAGACAAAAGAGACAAGGCTGCTGTTGCTCAACAGGACGGACAATTTTAGCATCTTCAGAAAAAGGCAAATGGTGCAGTTTTGCCAGAAATCGCGAGGCCCTCACCCTGCACGTGGCCTTCCTGAAAGCTCAGATTATCACCAGCTATTTCTTGTAATTCTTGAATTTCCTGATTTTCCAAATGCTAGAAACACTTGCTGTCCCATCCGTCACTTTCCCAGCTCATCCTTGGTTTAGTAAACATCTAATGTCCTGTATTTGTCCTTGCCTAAATAATAGACAAGTTTCTGTTTTCCTACTAGAACCTTGTCTGATGAAGGAGTAATTACTACAAATACTGACTCCTAACAAATACTTAATACAATTACTTCTCTGGAAATAAGAAAAGCTTTGATGATTTTCTCCAAATCAAGGTTTAGCTTCTAATCTTAACATATATCATATCCCTAAAACCTCAGCTTCTCCCCATATTTTGGACAAAATTTGAGATTTTTTTTTCATTTTGAAAAGAGAACTTAGGTGACTTTTATCTCGACTAATATAGTTTTCACCATGAGAGAGAGTGACCAGAATTGATAACATCCTGACTTACAGCTCTGTTCAGGATTTTCTTCCTTTTTTTTTTTTTAAATCAGGTCCCTCAAACTCTTTGTACTGTGTACGATCCTGGGTGAACAAAGGCTCCTCAGTTCTTATATAATCTGTAAATTACCAGGATGTATACTTTCCATTGCTCGAGTCTGGCCTACTTTCTCACCATTTTCTATCAAGCTTGCTGTACTTTCTGCATAAGAACTCTGCATTATTCATCAAATTTTGTCCTATTCAGCCTTTCTGAAGCCACACAGACCCATTCTTTTCCCCAAACTCCTTTAATATTTCAAGATAAATTTTGGCACTCTCTATTCACTTATTTTCTTCGTAAAGACCACAAAGACATAAATGATTCAGTCAATTAAAAGCTAGATGACTTGTAAGCACGAAGAAAGTCCGAATAGAGAACAGAACTCTGAGCTCCTTGTCCTTAAAACTCCTCATCCATTTTGCTGGTACTGCAGCAAGTTGACGACATATGGAGCTTGTACAGGCATCTCCTGTGATAACTCCTAGCTGGAGTTAACAACTCCATGCACACTCTGCACAGAACTTCCTTGATGTTCTCTCCACCAAGAGGTCATTTTTAAAATCATCGAAAGTATGTTAGATATTTTGACAAATTCTTGGTACATAGAGGCTCTTTTGAGCTGCTTTTGCTCATTACTTTTTCCACATGTTTAAAATGTGGTCTTTTCATCCCAATTTAATTTAATTATATTGTGTAACAACCGTAACCCTGGCACACAGTTACCTTTATGCTTTCCAGAAATAGAAGGGGCAATATATTCCTTCTATAAAATGTTTTATTTTAATATTTCTTCAGTTCTTTGTTGTAAAAAATGAATTATTTTAATTATAAACCCATACATATACCACAAAAAGTAAACAGTAGAGAAGAAAATAGACATCCTCTATTCATTTCTAATCCTTTTCACAAAGGTAGTAAATTTTGTCACTTTTTGCTTTTATTTCTTATACCACCATCATAACTCATATACCCATACCTCGGCTTATCATTGATTTGTCAAAGATAGGCAATGTCTTTTGGTATCAGTAAATTATGGAATTGGTATATTTACATGGCTTCTCCCCTGTCCTCACTGCTCCATTTTCCAACTTATGTAAGTGTATCAGTGTATTTATTTTTAAATTAGAAACAGCACTTAAATATTCTTTTTTTAATTTGGTGTCATCAAGATAGTTAATCAATTTGACTTTATCCATTCAATTATTTCAAGGAATAAGTACATAAGGTAACAACTACTAAAGAGCTTGAGAAATAAGTAATAGCTCTCCCTTCTTCTGCTGCACAGAAAATTTATAAAAGGTTTTCATTTTCAGTCCTTCTGTGGCCCAGGTTTTCTATCAGCTACACTTTAGCCTTTATAATATTAAGCCTTTAATCACTTAGTTGGATATACAAGTTTGTAGTTGAGAGAGACATTTGGGATGAAGATATAATGTGGGGGTCATTCAACATAAAACTAAAGAGATTGCCTAGGAAGTGAATATGAATAAAAAAATAAAAAGAAGACCAAAGTCTGAAATTGTGCACTTGAATGTTAAAGTTAGAAAAGAGACTGGAGACCAATGAGGTAAGAGAAAAAAACGAGAGAGTATAGTGCCTGAAAGCCAAGTGGGGAAATTATATCAAGGAGGAGAGGGTAGTCAATAAGGTGAAATAGTGTACTGGGGCAATAAGAACAACTTGTCATTGAATATTCCAAGATGAAACATGTTGATGTTCACTGTAACAGCAATCTCCATGAATTATGGGGGGGAGGGCTAACAAGAGTGATTTTAAGAGAAAAACATGGAGTATTAACCACTCATTTTAGAATATTTCCTGGCTTAGCACCTGTGGCTCAACTGGCTAAGGCACCAGCCATGTACACCTAAGGTGGCGGGTTCGAATCCCCAGCCCGGACCCGCCAAACAACAATGACGGCTGAAACCAAAAAATAGCCGGGCATTGTGGCGGGCACCTGTGGTCCCAGCTACTTGGGAGGCGGAGGCAAGAGACTCGCTTGAGCCCAGGAGTTGGAGGTTACTGTGAGCTGGGATACCATGGCACTCTACCCAGGGGGATAGCTTGAGGCTCTGTCTCAAAAAAAAAAAGGACATTCACACACATCATTTGGTTAAAAAGAATTAGAAATACAAACATTTTATCCTACAATCTAGAAAGTTCAATTTTGGATTTCTATCCTAAGTAAAACTCCAAATATTATATAACCAGATATTCATCACGGCGTTGCTTACTACAATGGCAAACGGAAGCAAATAAACTAAGTGTCCTACAAAAGGTGTACAGTTAGGTAAACAATGGTACATTCACGTGATGGACCATTGTACAAGCATTTTAAAATGTTTACAATTACTAGCCTGGGAAAACAAATTAAATGACAAAAGAATGGCTCCCCGCCTGTAGCTAAAGCAGCTAAGGAGCCAGCCACATTCACCAGAGATGGTGAATTTGAATCCAACCCGAGGCCTGCCAAACAATGACAACTACAGCCAAAAAATAGCCAAGCGTTGTGGCAGGTGCCTACAGTCCCAGCTACTTGGGAGGCTGAGGCAAGAGAATCGCTTAAGCCCAGGAGATGGAGGTTGCTGTGAGCTGTGACACTGTGTCACTCTACCCAGGGCGATAGCTTGAGGCTCTGTCTCAAAAAAAAAAAAAAAAAACTGGCTAAAAAGAAATATATATACTAGATATCACAACACTATATAAAATTCTATGTACAGGAAAGAATACAAAAGGTTTTAAAATATACTGGCTGCATTTGGTAATGGAACTAGAGAAAATACAGATGCTTTTCTTCAATCCAAATCTTTGATTTTTTTTTTTAATTTTTTATTTTTTGAGACAGAGTTTCATTCTACTGCCTAGGCTAGAGTGCCATGACATCAGTCTAGCTCACAGCAACCTTAAACTCCTAGGTTAAAACAATCCTGTTGTCTCAGCCTCCCAAACAGCTGGTACTACAGGCATCTGCCACAACATCCAGCTAATTTTTCTATTTTTATAGAGACAGGGTCTTGCTTTTGCTCAGGCTGGTCTTGAACTCCTGAGCTCAAGCGATGCATCTACTTTGGTCTACCAGAGTGCTAGAATTACAAGCATGAGCCACCATGGTTGGCCAATCTCCAATCTTCTCTTCTTTCTGAACTGTCTCATACTTTAAAGAATAAGTATTACTTTAAGAGGAAAAAAAAAAAGCTGAATCTCTCTCTGAGCAACGAACATTCCCAAATGACACAGTCCACTCCATCAGTCCCTTCCTCAGACACACACCTTCCCCAGACTGAAACTGGGTCACATCAAAAGGTCAAGGGATGCAGCACCCATAGCTCAGTGGGTAGGGTGCTGGCCACATACACAGAGGCCAGCAGGTTCGAGCCCAGCCAGGGCCTGCTAAACAACAATGACAACTGAAACAAAAAAAATAGCTGGGCGTTGCGGCTGACACCTGTAGTCCCAGCTACTCAGAAGGCTGAGGCAAGAGAATTGCTTAAGTCCAAGAGTTTAAAGTTGCTGTGAGCTGTGATGCCACAGTACTCTACCCAGGGCAACAGCTTGAGACTCTGTCTCATAAAAAAAAAGGTCAAGGGAATGAGACTCCTCTCTGTGGCCTAGGATCTTCTCTATGGGATATCTGAACAAGAAGATTCCTCTGACTAGCTGATGTTAATAGTCCTTTCCCTCCCCGCAAAGTCTTATTCCAACCTGAACTAATTCATCACAATCCCTAGGCTGGGAAAAAATTTTCCACCATGGCGATCTGGAACCTGATATTTATTTAGTCCAAGTTTTTCCCAGCCCCTTTCGGTGTCAAAGAAGACCCCTCAAAGCCTGGGTAACTAGCACCCAGACCAGCTTAGGTCACAGATCAATGCTATACTTCATAGCAAAACCCCAAGTCATTGGTTATCACCAGGGAAATGGGAGAGGTGGAGCTGCAGTAGGGAAAGCCCCTGTAACACACCCTACCCTGACACCCTGAAAGCCTCTTTCTGAGGGATATTCAGGGCTTTTTCTGGCACCAGAACTTTTAGATTCTGTTTCAACTCTATAATAAGTCAATAAAGATAAAAAATCAGGGTGCAAACCCACAAAGGCAGAGAGCTATCCTTTCAAAGCCCTTATAGCCTTCTGCCTTCTTTCTCAAAGGAATGTCCAGTACTGGCCAGAATACTAGCTCCTGCAACACAGACTCAGGATTTGCTGGACCAGAGATTGGCTCTAATTCTGGTATTAATAAGTAAGAGCACCAATAATTGCCCCAATTCCAAACTTATCAATACTTCACAGAATAGGAACTGCTGCTCAGACAAGAGAGTAAGGAAAGATCCCAAAAGGCAGTGTAACATGGTATCTTTACAACCTTTTTTTTACACCAGGACACACCTAGAAAATAATACTATTTGTATAGTATATGGGGTAAAAGCTGATCTTAGCCAGGTGGAACCAACTGGGGACCTTATCTGCCCCAAGGAATAAGTGGATCAGTATCCCAACATACCAGTAGGGATGCCCTGGATAAAGGCACTGGACTGGGTTAGGACTACTGGGATCAATGTCCTGAACAAAATCACCTGGAGACCTCAGACCTAGAGCTTTCTAATCTCAGCTGGCAGGCTGTGGGTCAGATTATGTATCTGTACCAGAAAGCTAGGAGCCTGTGGTCTTGACTCAACATTGATACAACTTCCCCAGTTAAGGTACTCTTCAGGGGGGTTTCCATTTTACATTGGAACAGAGGAAGCCCTCCATTAGACATCTGGTTTCATCAGATTTCTGAACTTAAACTCAGAGCCCATAGCACAATGGTTACAGCGCCAGCCACATACACCAAGGGTGGTGGGTTCGAACCCAGCCCAGGCCAACTAAACAACTAGCCAGGCATTGTGGCAGACACCTACAGTCCCAGCTACTCGGGAAGCTGAGACAAGAGAATCATTAAGCCCAAGAGTTTGAGGTTGCTGTGAGCTGTGACACCATAGCACTCTACCAAGGGCGACATAGTGAGACTTTGTCTAAAAAAAAAAAAAAAAAAACCCTTTTGGGAATACAAATGATTTCTTTTTTTTTTTTTTTTGAGACAGAGCCTCAAGCTATCCCCCTGGGTAGAGTGCTGTGGCATCACAGCTCACAGCAACCTCCAACTCCTGGGCTCAATCGAGTCTCCTGCCTCAGCCTCCCAAGTAGCTGGGACCACAGGCGCCCACCACAACACCCGACTATTTTTTTGGTTGCAGCCGTCATTATTGTTTGGCGGGCCCAGGCTG
>CAUYTI010068919.1:0-65367 GCA_963575145.1 Galago senegalensis | reverse complement strand
AAGTAACTATAAACAATTATGATATTAAGAAACAGACAATTGGAAAATGTGAATATTAATAAGAAAAAAGAAAAAGATCTTAAGCAGGAGTATCACTTTACTTTTTTTTAGAGACAAAGTCTCATTTTGTTGCCCTCAGTAGAGTGCTGTGGCATCACAGCTCACAGCAACCTCCAGCTCTTGGGCTTAGGCAATTCTCTTGCCTCAGCCTCCTGAGTAGCTGGGACTACAGATGCCTGCCACAATGCCTGGCTATTTTTTTGTTGCAGTTTGGCTGGGGCTGGGTTCAAACCCTCCACCCTCAGGATATGGGGCTGGCATCCTACTCACTGAGCTACAGGTGCTGCCTGGTATCACTTTATTTAATGCAAGAAGAAAATCTCCAAAAGTAGTTTGATATCTATTTGCAAATGTAGGCATTATAAAGTTTAAATACTAATTGAAGTTTCTATACATTTTTTATTTTAACATTTTTTCTCTCCTATTTCCTTTTAGTATATACTTATGGACTAAATGACAGCCATTCAAAGATAAATTTTTAGCCCTTAAGTTATTTACAAATATTCTTTGTATGTGTTTCAGATTTGAGAGTTCCGAATGTAAAACTCAAGGCTATGGACTAGATTGTGCACTCCAAAATTCAAATGTTGACACTAACTCCCGATGTGATGGAATTTACAGATGGATCTTTTGGCAGATAGTTAGGTTTAAATGAGTTCAAGAAGAGGAAGGGAAACCTGAGCTATGTCTCTGTCACCTGAGAACACAGTGGGAAGGCAGCCCTTTGAAAGCCAGCAAGGGGGCTCTCACTAGAGCCCAACATTGCTGCCACCTGAGTTCAGACTACCATTCTCCGTAACTGTGAAAAAATAAATTTCCATTGTTCAAGCTATGATACAGTCCATGGTATTTGTTATAGCAGCCCAAACTTGCCGATACATTTCTATACAAGTTGATTAACACAGATGAAAGTCCAAAATAATTTAGTGTTTTTAAAACATTCAAAACGAACTTATTTCTTTAAAATGTAAATTAATCACTAAAACATTAGTACACTTCAAGTTCACCAAAAAAAAAAAAAAAAAAAAAAAAGTGAAGCCTTAGGGAAACGAGGTTTATTAGAGCCTGAAATTTGATTATCTTTATTATAGACTAGAAAACATAACTGATTATAAATTTTTTAAAAGAAAATAATTTTTTGGTCAAACAATATATACTGAGAAGGTAAATAGCATTTTATCTATTTAAGTAAACTATCTCCCCTGAAAAAAAGGCAATCAGAATTAAAAGAAAAACAATACATATAATAATATAGAATGAAATATATAGAATAAATTATGAATTATAATTTTAAACATTATAACTTCTATACCCATTAATTTTAATTTTATACTGCTTTAAATTAACTCAGTCTTTATGTTTGAAATGAGTCACAATGACAGACTTCTACCTGCCCTTCTATGAAAATTATTAAATGTGCATCTTTTGTTCTAATATTCTAATAGTAGTAACTACATATACTGAATGCCTATTTTGAATCCATAATTATTTTATAATTAATTATTTTTTATTAAATCATAACTTTGTACATTGATGCATTTATGGGGGTCAGGGTACTCTTTCAATATACAATGTGAAATGTTTACATTGAACCAAGTAACATATCCATCACATTTATACTCATTTCTTAATAGTTTTGAAATGTATTATTGCATCATGCACAGTAGGTGAGGTCCCCCCAAATACCCTCCCTTCTCCCCTATCTGCTCTCCCCACCCCTCACTCTCCTCTTCCCGTGTACTTTATGGACTATAGTTTTGTTTTGCCATTCATATGTCGAATCTATAATTTTGGACCCATGATCTCATTTATTCACCACATCAGTGCTGAGAAAAACACATCATCACAAATTTAAGATGAGGAAAAAAGTGCAATATACTTAATTCTAACTTAGCTTATGCAGGTTCCTTTTTGAATACTCATAGTCTTTTTATTAAAGCTGTCATTTTTCAAGTCTTCTTAGAATTTGTGAGTAAAAATGTCTTAAGAAATTGGCATATATTCATAAATGATAATGATTATTATGATCATTATAATATGGACTTTGCAAGGATTTAATGCATATAGTTATACCAATAAAGTGAAGAAAAATATTGAGAACAACAGGAAATGGTTACAGCTTCAAAATCAATACAAAACATTTTATCTCATTTTCAGGGGCTGTACCATATGGCTGTGAGCAACACTCAGAGAACATTTGGGAACATTTTGGCCCATAGTTAGATTACAGTTTATTGTCTTCATTCAATTTGGTGTCCTCACTGCAATCTGAACATGCTTATTGTTACCCTAAGAATTTGCTCATGCTCTAACACATTTCACTCCTCTTTATTCATTTCTTCTTTCCCCTTAAATTTATCCTCTCCTAACATAGTATTGCTAACTAGTAAAAAGATAAACACACTTGCTACCATCATAGAGCATGAATAAATGAAAAAGTGAATGAATGAAATGAAAAAATGAAAGGAAAAAGGAGGATATTTTGGTTAAAGGATACAAAGTTTCAGTTGCGGGAATGAATGACAAGTATTTGAGAAATGGTTGTGTTGATTCAGTCATTCTACATATGCAAGTGTAGCATAACATCACTTTGTACCCCAACAATATATTATAATTTGTCAAAAAAAACTTAGTCTTTAATGTATCTGCTAACTTCAGGGACAATTTCTGTTGATCAATTTTCATCCTTTGAATGGATCCTCTTTCTATGCCTTGTGATATTTTTTGTTGTTGTTATTAAAAATTGGATATTTGAATAAAAATTCACTGGAAAAAAAAAGAAGAAATATTTGGGAATTTACCTAACAAAGGACATGAAAGATCTCTATAAAGAGAATTATGAAACTCTGAGAAAAGAAATAACTAAAGGTGTTAACAAATGGAAAAACATACCATGCTCATGGCTAGGAAGAATCAACATTGTTAAAATGTCCATATTACCCAAAGCAATTTATAAATTTGATGCAATTCCTATCAAAGCACCACTATCATACTTTAAAGGTCTGGAAAAAATAGTACATCATTTTATATGGAACCAGAAAAAACCGCAAATAGTCAAGACATTAGTCAGAAATAAAAACAAATTGGGAGGAATCATGCTACCCCACTTCAAACTATACTATAAATATATAGTGATCAAAACAGCATGGTATTGGCACAAAAATGGAGAAGTAGATGTATGGGCTCGGCGCCTATAGCTCAACCCGCTAAGGCGCCAGCCACGTACACCTAAGGTGGCAGGTTCAAATCCTCAGCCCGGACCCGCCAAACAACAATGACAGCTGCAACCAAAAAATAGCTGGGCGTTGTGGCGGGTGTCTGTGGTCCCAGCTACTTGGGAGGCGGAGGCAAGAGACTCGCTTAAGCCCAGGAGTTGGAGGTTGCTATGAGCTGTAATGCCACGGCACTCTACCCAGGGGAACAGCTTTGAGGCTCTGTCTCAAAAAAAAAAAAAAAAAGAGAGAGAAGTAGATATATGGAACAGGATTGAGAACCAAGAGATGAACCTAGACACTTATCATCATTTGATCTTGGATAAGCCCATGAAAAGTGCCCATCGACCCTTGAATGGATTAATAAATTGTGGTATACCATGAAATATTATGCAGACTTAAGAAAAGATGGAGACTTTACATGGATGGAGCTAGAATGTATCCTACTTAATAAAGTATCTCAAGAATGGAAGAAAAAATACCAGTGTACTCAGTACTATTATGAAACTAATTTACAATCACTCACACTTTCACATGAAGAATAGATGACAACTATGGCCCAGGATGAAGGAGGGAGGAGGGGGCATAGGAGGGGAGGGGTGAGGTCAGATTGAGGGAGGGTGAATGGTGGGATCATACCTATAGTGCATAATGCAAGGGTACATGCCAGATCTGCTAAGTAGAGAGTATGTCTTAACACAATATTTAAGTAAATGAGATGAACCAGTGTGATGTAAACACTCCTAATTCTATATGAAATCAGCACATTTTACCCAATAAGTGCATTAATGTATTAAAGAAAAGAAAAACAAAGTTACAAAAGTTTGCAAAAAATAAAAAAAATAATAATAAATAAGAAAGAGTGAATGAATGAGCGAGTCAGCATTATCACCTCTTCTAATCTATCCTAATCTCCTTGTGCATACTTTTTCCTTCCTTAAATCCTTTCATCCACCACAATCAACCATCTCTTATAAGCATATTCTTTGCTTGCTCACAGGATAATAAAGAGGTTCCTTCATTTTAAGATATTCTTCCAACGTTCTTTATTGATCTATATCTGAAATATATATTAACCGTTTCCTCTGGGAAAGCATTAGTGAACATTATGGATTAGTTTAGTTTCCCCTAATTCCATGCGTTCATATTATACTGCATACCTCCTTTAGAGCACATTTGGACCAAGAATTAATTAAGTGTGTAGTAACTGTTTTGATGTTTGTCTTAATTTTAAACTTTGAGGACAGGACCATGTTATACTGATCTCTATGTGGCTCCAGTGCTCTGAACAATCTAGCAAATATCCACAGATTAAATAAAGAACCTGTGAATTGAGTGTAAGAGAAAACGATAATTACAAGTGAGATGGTACAACTGTGAAAAATGCAAACATAATCATCAGATGTAAGAACCTAGGAGGAGTATGACACCATCAGCTCAGATCAACGATAAGGTGATAGCAGTTAAGTACAAGATTTTGCTTCATAGCTGATGAAAGACATGATGCAATTGAGGTTGATCTGTGTATGTTGACTATATCTCAAAACTTAATTGCAATGAGCCATATATTGCTTTGTTCATGGGATATGATGAAGTTCAATTGTGTAATTGGTTAATATTGTAACCAACTATCTAAAGATCTTTCAAATGGCCAAAAGATATGGCAATATCAATTTTCATCATTTTTCTGCTACTAAGATTACAAATTCTTCTATCCCATATGTGTCTTCCACAACTGGCTTTTATCATCACTGATTATTGCATTGGTTGCCTGTAACATCCATGCATATCTGTGTGTTTCAACTCTATAAGTATTTCATGTTGATTTAAATTGTGTCTCAGTATATTTTTGTAGTCTTTGTCCTGTGAAGACTGATCAGAATAATTTTATTCACTACATTTTTTATTAAGTTAATCAATCAAAGCAGTCACATATACTCAAACTGCCATGAAAATGCCATTCTTGTTTCTCAATTGTAGGATACACATTTCTAGCTTAGAAAAAAATGGCATTTTGACTTTTTAATTATGCAGAATGCGTACAATTTTCAACAGGTTTCATTTAGCTACTCTACTTTTATGTTTCCTGATAATGGATTCCACATAAGTTAATTAGTTCATTTTAGCTTTATATACTACCGTAAATGAGATGTATCTTAAAATAACACAAGAAAAATCAGCATTATTAAGGTCTGTGGTTGCAAAGAGAAGTGGAGTACTTTGTAAATATGAATTTTAATATGAAACCAATTGCTTTCATATTAAATTGAAATTACATAATATTTCAACTGTTATTTATGCTACTCAGGCACAGATTATATAAACCTCAGTATTATGCATCTTATTAGAGTATTACATAACTAATCATAATTTAAGAGTTTACTCAAAGACTTTTCCAGATGCTTTGGGGATAAAATACATATGTTAATTGCAGTCAAAGTATTAATTCACAGTAATTTTTTTAAAAGTTGATTTCTTTGCAGAGGTGACTTGGATGCATTCAGTTACCATTTGAATTTCCTAAAAAGAGAAAATGTCAAAGATCAACTAAAGTCAGATATTATTTAAATATATTCATTTAAAAATGGGTTTTTATGTGTTTTAAACATAATTTCCAATATTTCACTTTTATTTATCTGTCAATATTTTGCCAACTCCATAATGTTGCTAAATACTCCTTATTTTTTATCCTGGGCAGCTATCATACCAATGTTTTTTAATATATTGATGAAGAAATAATGCCATTATGGTGATTGTTGAAAATTTAATAATACCAGTAAAGAAGAATGGGTAAAAATAGTCCTGAGTTGGCTATCTTCCTTGTCTTTGGTATATTTCTATATTATAAATCCCTGAGGTATATTTTGCATGTCAGAAGTAAGATTCCTACTGCCGTATAGTTTCATATTGTAGAATGAAAAACAATCATTATAGCTGAATCAGATAGATGGTAATCTGAACATAAAGAATTTGTATCTTTATCATTGTATTGAGATATCAGCCTTTAGAAATAGAGGAGCCTTTCCTAAAATACACGAAACTGCATAGACAAAGCACATGAACTAGCAGGTGTGTGTAAGGAAGTACTAGGAAATTTAAAGGACCAGAAGATAAAAGGTCTTAAGGGTAAGAACTTGGAATGAATAAAGCTATCGAGGTAGGTATGAGTGATTGGTGGAGAACATTATATACCATCTTAAGGACCACAGATATTACCCTGTAGACAAATAATAGCTATGAAAAGAATGTTAAGCAAATGGATTTTTACCCAGTTCAGTCCAGAAGCTGTTTAAATGGTGGGTTTGAAGAATCTGCAGACTTGTAGGTGGAAAACCCATGAGAAAACCAATGCTTGGCTCTTAATCAAGGGCAATGGAGTGGAGAAGTGAGATTTTAAAACTTTCATAACAGATTAAAAAATTCAAACAGTAAAAGGCAAAAGGTTTACGCGATTTGAAGAGAAAGGGAAATGGGTGGAGGGAGGGTGATTAGAGGGATCACTTCTATGGTTTATCTTACAAGGGCACAAGTGAATCTTTCTAAGAGTAGAATATAAACATCTTAACACAATAACTAAGAAAGTGACATAAAGGCTATGTTAACCAGTTTGATGAAAATATTTCAAATTGTATATGAAAACACCACAGTGTACTCCGTGATTGCATTAATGTACATAGCTATCATTTAATAAAAAAAAATTCAAACAGAAATTTTTACTGAATACAACTATGATACATTTGTTTTATGGATCCATAGATGAATAAAACAAAGTTCTTGAGTTCTAGACACTCACAATGTAGGGGGGGAATGTGAAGAAAGCAATAACAATACAAGGTTGAGGGGATATAGAACTGATTATAAAGTTTGAAGCCAGGAGGATTAATTTAGAAAACCACTGAAAGGACCTGAGTTTTTATAAACCATGGGGACTCATGGAAAGTTCATGAACAGAGAACCAACACAGGCATATCTGTTTTAGAAAGGCAAATCTAGAGGCCCTAAAGGAAATAAACCAAAGGAGAACAGGATTGAAGGACTGGTTAAGGGAACACCAGGTTAGGTAAGAGCTAATACTGTCTTGGTCAGCAATGGCAGGGGAGAAGAAGGTAGATAGCAAGTAAAGTTATTTAGAAAATAGAATAGGTTGAACTTGGTGACTAATTTAATGTGGGATGTGAGCAGAAATGAATCAAGAATATCTATGAAATCTTTATTTATGAAAGTGGGTGTGTGATGATTCTTTTAACTAAGAAATGTCAGCTATGAGGGGAAAGATAAAAATTTGCTTTGGACATTTTGAGCTTCAAACCTCTTTCAGAAATAGAAAAAAATGAATCACATTTTCAACTTTAAATTCCTAACTTACAATTCCTTAAATAAATAAATCATGAATCCTTTCTTTTACTCCTAGTTTCACAAAAAATGTTGTCACCATTAGAATTCTTCCTATAGGCACTGTCATCAATGCCACCTTTGATATGCTCTTATAATCCTTTGTGGGTGTTCTGCTTTAGCCAGTTGTCATTTAAACAGAGATGAATTGAATTACATGTGACATTAAAGAATAGAAATAGAAAAGGAAATTTATTTTAATATAAGATACATTTTTTAATCAAAATTTTGTTTAGAGGAACAATAATGACTAATTTGTTGGGAATTATTAAGAACATAAAATAGCAAATCTTGTTGAACATTTTCAGCTAATTACAACAACTACTACTTTTGGATGAAAAAGTCTCAGGTCATATTGTAAAAAGCACATTATTACATAATATTTGGAGGAAGAGAGAAAAATTATAAATTTAAGGAATATAATTTTTTATCCACCATAGATAAAAGTACATGATGACTTAGTCATCAAAATATTATATAATTTAGTGCCACATTTGAATAATCATATAAAAAGTATATCATGAGGTTTTATTAAGTTTCTATAAATCAACATATATTCCTGAGAAAATGTTTTTTTATCTTATCATTAATTTTAAAATGTTTCTATTTTTAGAATCTTAATGGATTAAGAATATGAAGACCTTGAGAAAACTAAGAACTCAAATTGAACACTTGAACTTGCAAAGATGTATGTTCATGGGCAAAGGATATGGGCTTAAATATTTGTAAAATATGATGCCAACGCGTTTGAAAACCAGTTGCTGGTTTTATACAGATTTCTGTTATATTTAAAAGCATGTAAAGTTATTCAGGCAATACGAAAACATACTTTAGAATAGCTAATCTGAGGATCTAATGTGAGAGTAGCACCAGTTTTAGTGAAGAGACGTCCAATACTAACAGAGCACTGAGAGTAAAGTTATAATCGAGATAACTTTCTCATTAAGCTCAACATTTCTTCATTAGGAAGAAAATTGAAAGGAGTGGACCACACTTACCAGAGCTATGGAAACAGTATATATTTTTTCCCCTCTCTTTCTACCCTTATTTAGAAGAAAATCTCAAGGAGCGAATCTTACAAAGCATACCAGAAATAAGGTGGCCCTCCCAGGGCCTTGTTGGGATAAGCAGCAGCATTAACATAAAAACTCTTGGGTCAAAGTCTTAAGGTTAGAACCTATTAAATAAGTGAGGCCCACGCTGTTCAAGTGCTTTGTGATTGAGATAAAAGTCTGTAAGAGAGAATTATAATTATCCAGACGACTTAGGCAGCAAAGTTAAACAAATATAAGATGTAGGAAATTTAAAATGGAAAAGAATTTAAACTTTTATTATATAGATCAAACAAATGTAAACCTAATATTAAGGTGACAGGAGGTTCAGACTAAATATCCTTTACTTTTAGGAATGCATCTCATAATGTAGATTTTCTCCCCATAAACTTATACTATTACGAGAAGACATAGTCTCATGGAAAACAAGCCTAAGGGGTTAAATGGATGGCTTTTTTTCTTCTTTTTTGAGACAGAGTCTCACTCTGTTGCCTAGGCTAGAGAGCCATGACGTCATCATAGCTCACAACAACCTCAAACTCTTGGGCTCAAGTTATCCTCTTGATTTAACCTGCCAAGCAGTTGGACCTACAAGCAACCAATAGTTTTCCTATTTTTAATAGAAATTTGGGAGGTTTCACTCTTTCTCAGGCCTGTCTTGAATTCCTGAGCTCAGGTGATGCACACACTTTGGTTGCCCAGAGGACTAGAATTACAGGCCTGAGCCAATATTCCCCGCTACATGAATGTCTTTTGATAAGTAAAAGAGAAATACGAGGCCAAACTTGTTGCATGTATATTCTAGAAATGGATTTTTCAGCCCTTTCAAGTTTCTTCATATATTACAATTAAGATTGGTTGCGGAGTTAAGCTGAAGTACCATCTGAACCAGGGAAATACATACACACATGTACAATATAACTCCAGATCAAAAATTTCTGAAATTTCAGGCGCTAGGCTCTATAAAGGAAATATGTTTTTATTTACTAACTTTGGAAAAATTTAGTAATATTACCATGATTTTTAACATGAGTATACATTTTATTTTCAAACTGGCTATTGAATGATGTATTGGTCATTTATTATTCAACAACAAATAAATTTAGTATTTAACATTAAGCTAGTAATGGCACCACGTTGGACTTTTGCAATTTACCATAGTTTTTATGTGATTTATTAAGTTGGTTTATTTACTAAATAGATTTTGTAAGTTAGTTGAATGAAATGTATCTCTATGTCAAATAAAACTTTGGGAGCCAAGTGATTAAAAGCTCCATTATAATGGTTTAGGTAAATCCAGAATTTTGTTGGCTCCTGTTAGTGAGTAGTACAAACATCAATGGCCTCATGCTCAACTTTCCTGGTAAGAAAAGTTTCTTTAGATGCCCCAATTACTCAAATACTTATCAAGATGTTAATAAGTTAGCTAACAGTTATTGAATACTAACTAGGTTCCAGGCACTCTTCTAAGAGCTTCACAGGGAATTACTAATGCTACAACAGTTGTCTAACGTAGTTGTCTTATTAGTGGATGAGCTAACATTTCAGGTGCAGTGATCTGGTTCCATAGACTATACTTACTGTCTTGCCTCACCAAAATATAAACAAATAAATAAACCATACCAATTCTTGCAAAGTGTTTCTATATATGTCACCCACATATGAAACACATAGTGAAAATTGGCCTACTCATATAGAAATTTGTAACTTCTATTGGGCTAAAGATACTTTTTTGCAAAGGAGTTATTTGTATTTGCCCTTCCTTGCAGAAGACCGAAAATATATCCTGTCTTCTAGATCTATGCCTTTCTATAACATGTTATATTTCAGTGTTTAGATACGGATTTGGCGTCCTTCATTTGCCAAAATACAAATATTTAGCTGCTAGAGAAATGGGGGTCCTTCTGGGATCCACAGTGACAGCAGCATCATTCACCCCAAGATGAGGTTTTGAGTAGGGTTGCTCAGTTAAATTTGAGTTTCAGATACACAATAAATACTATTCAATTTTCATTTATCTATCTATCTATAGGTATCTAGCTATCTATCATGTCCCATAACATAATTATTCTAAAAAATACTCAACACTTATCTGAAATTCAAATTTAACTACTGATCTGTTTTTATCTTACAATTCTAGTATAGGCAGCATCTTAATTAGGTAACCTCTAAAGCTTATTCATAAAAGCAAAGAGATGGCTTAGTGGTGAGCTTGTGATCATCTATTATTTTTTCTAGCTAATTTGTATGACCCAATCGTCATCCTACAAAGATTTAGTCCCCTATGAAACCATTTCTCAAACTTCCTACATCAGTATCCCTTTAAAATAGATACTTTTACCTGCATAGTCTCAATTTTGCTTAAAGCCATTTGGAACTTAAGTGCCTTTGTAATTTGTACCTTCAAAATATCTCTCATTTTATTTCTTAGCTTTCTTTTTCATGATACACATCTACCAACTCCATGAAATTATTTTATATTTCCTGAACACATTTGACTGGTGCCTTGCCAAGTTCTCTCTGCCTTAAATCTCCATCTCTCCTTTATACAGAGGCTCTGATCTTTCATGGTTTTTATTTTTGTATCTAAACATTATGGCCTGCACTTATGATTTAGATTTTTTTTTTTTTACTCAAATAATATATTCCTGGTTTTCCAACTAGATTATGGAACCCTTAAGGTGTTACCATGTTTTTATATTTTTTACATTTAGAACATAGAACATAAGTTCCTGATGTTAGGCATGTGATGAATAAATTAATAGTTGTGTCTAATCTTGCCAGAAAACATCTAGGTCCATCAAAAGGTAGAGAACATTTCTTCTCTCCATTTCTTTTGTCTTACTGTTATTTTGTTCATAATTCAAAGTGATGGTAGAAGATATAATGATATAGAGAGCTGTTGAATTACCATATGCATTCTTTTGATGACATAAATTGACTTTTTTGTGAGATAAACCAAATAGAATATATCTCAGAATGACTGCAAAAAATATGCAAAACATCCATGTTTCAAACCCTGTTCACATTTTCAGTACCGTGCAGTTAGGACTTTAACGGATGAAAGTTTTTATAGCTTTGCGAGGTTAATGAATCTTTTTTTGAGCATACTTATAAATAAAGACCTTGGCATATGGCACATAATTCAGAATAATTTATACTTCTTTTCTAGTCTGCAAGGATTTAAACACGCTTTTCCCCACCTCCAGTTGTGAAGTTCATTGGCAGGTTTTTTCATGGACAGCACATTTGTGCAGAAATTTTTAAAAACAAACAAAACTTGTAAAATAGCAATAGCAATTATTTTCTCATTAAAGGTACCGAGGTATGAGTTCCAGTTATCGTCAGTATATTGAAATATCCTGATTAAAATATACTGATGATAACTGGAAGTGTAAAATAAAAAGTGATAGAAAAGACTTGCTTCTAATTTTTCTAATGATTAAATAGAAAAATACAGAGAACCATTGGTTTCAAATAGCTAAAAGAAAAAGAAATAACACTACATGTTATTTTGTATAAATATTCTACCATATATATTTACATTAGCAATTTTAATGTTAAGTTGAAAGTTGAAAGTAAAACTCTCATGAATCACTTTACTATTTAAGGAGAAGGTAAAAAAAAAGAAATGATAGAAGAAAAAAATAGAAAAAGGGTAAAACTTTGCTTAAAACATTTTTTCTTTTTGTAGCTTGAAACATTAAATGGTAACTGGAACTAAATATTATGAGAAAATCAATATTTAATTTGAAATAGACTCTAAAGTTACTTTCACTTCTTAGATGTCAAAATAAATAGGAGGAATTACAAATAAAAATAATCCAGTCACATTTTACATGTAGTTATCATGAAACTATAAATCAGTAGGAATGCCATACCCAATTAAATTAGATATTTTATTTCATTTTTTTTAAAAAAGGCCACATTTTGTAGAGTATACTTTGTGCTTGAAAAAACTGAATAGCAGGAATAGAGAATTACTGCATACTCCTCGCCCCCCCTATCCTCCCTCACTATCAGTCTGTTGCCTCGAGGGATATATTTGTGTCTATCAGTCAATCTACGTTGATATTTTGTTATTGCTCGGTTGAAATTAGGGTTCACTCTTGCTGTTGTACACTCTATGCATTTTGGCAAATGTTTCTATTGTTATAGTATCACACAGGATTGACTTCCTGTCCTAAATATTCTCTGTGCTCCACCTAGTCAACCCTCTTTCTCTCCAATTCCTGGTAACCAACCACTGATGTTTTTGCTATCTTCACAGTTTTGCCTTTTCCAGAATGTCACAGGTACTTTAGTTGGAATCATACAGTACAGAGCCTTTTCAGACTGGCTACATTCTTTCCTTTACTAGCACACATTCAAATTTCCTCCATGACTTTTCACAGCTTGGTAGCTCATTTCTTATTAGTGTTGAGTAAGATTCCATTGTTTGACTGTATATAACATAGTTTACCCATTCAACTACTGAAGAACTCTTTGCTTGCTTCCAAGTCTTAGCAATTATGAGTAAAGCTACTGTAAACATCCATGTGCAGATTTTTGTACATAAATTTGGGCATAAGTTTGTAACTGATATGGCTAAATACTAGAGTGCTATTGCTTGATCATATAGTAAGATTGTTTAGTTTCATAAGAAATTGCTGGCTCGGTGCCTGTGGCTCAAGTGGCTAAGGCGTCAGACACATATACCTGAGCTGGCCGGTTCTAGTCGGGGCCACCAAACAACGATGATGGTTACAACCAAAAAATAGCCGGGCATTGTGGTGGGTGCCTGTAGTCCCAGCTACTTGGGAGGTGGAGGCAGGAGACTTGCTTGAGCCCAGGAGTTAGACATTGCTGTGAGCTGTGATGCCACAGCACTCTACCCAGGGGGACAGCTTGAGGCTCTGTATCAAAAAAAAAGAAAGAAATTGACAAACTGTTATTTATTATTTGTGTGTGTGTGTGTGTGTGTGTTAGATGGACTCTCACTTTGTTACCCTTGGTAGAGTGCTGTGGCGTCATAACTCACAGCAACCTCAAACCTCCGGCTCAAGTAATCCTCTTGCCTCAGTCTCCCAACTAGCTGGGACCATAGGCACTTGCTAAAAAGCCTACCTATTTTTAAAGATGAGGTCTAGCTCTTACTTAGGCTGGTTTCAAACTCCTGAGCTCAATCAATCCACTGGCTTTGGGTTCCTAGTGTGCTAGGATTATTGGTCTGAGCCATAGTACCTGGCCTCAAACTGTTTTTTAAAGTGGTTATAGCATCTTACATTTCATCCAATAATGAATGAAATATTCTATTCCTTCACATCCTTGACAACATTCTGTAGTGTAGATATTTTGGATTTTCGGCATTCCTGGGGTGGCATCTGTGGCTCAAAAGGGTAGGACACCGGTCCCAGATGTTGGAGGTAGTGAGTTCAAACCCAGCCCTGGCTAAAAAAAAATAAAAATAAAAATAAAATGGATTTTCAGCATTCTGAAAATGTTGTTAGTATTCATTGCTATTAGTATTTCATTGCTAATGATTTAAATATCTTTTCATATGCTTATTTCCATTTGTGTATTTTCTTTGGTGAGGTGTAGGTTTAGTATTTTTGTCCATTGTTTTTAGTTGAGTAGTTTGTTTTCTTACTGTTGAGTTTTAAGTGCACTTGGATAATTGTCCTTTATTGTACATGGCTTTAAAGACATTTTCTCTCAGGTTGTGGCTTGCCATTTTGCACTCTTGACAGTGTCTTTTCTCAGAGCAAAAGCTTTGAATTTTAATAAAACCCAATGGATCTTTTATTTTTCCACAGACCATGCCCATGATACTGTATGTGAAGTCATGTCCACATTCAAAGTGTACTAGAATTTCCCCCTTGTTATTTTCTATGTACTTTATAATTTTGTACTTTCTATTTTTGTATATGATTCATTTTGAGTTAAATTTTGTGAGCAATGTAAAATCTCTGACTAGTTTTCTACATGTGGTTGCCCAGTTGTTCTAGTACCATTGTTGAAAAGACTGTATTTGCGGCCTGGCACGGTGGCTCATGCCTATAATCCTAGCACTGTGGGAGGCTGAGGCAGGTGGATTGCCTGAGCTGGAAGGTTGGAGACCAGCCTGAACAAGAGTGAGACTCGTCTCTAAGAATAGCTGGACGTTGTGATGGGCACCAGTAGTCCCAGCTACTCAGGAGGCTGAGGCAAAAGAATTGCTTTAGCCTAAAAACTGGGGGTTGCTGTGAGCTGTGACACCATAGCACTCTACCAAAGGTGACAAAATGAGACTCTGTCTCAAAAAACAAACCAAAAAAAGACTTTATTTGCTCCAGTTTCTTGCCTTTGCTCTTTTGTTAAAGATCTGTGGATTATACTGTGTGAGTCTGTTTCTGGGCTTTCTACTCTCTTACATTGGTCTTTTTGTCAATTCTTGGATAATTGTAGCTTTACAATACATTTTGAAGTCAATGTCAATTCTCTAATTTGTGTCTTCTCTTCAATGTTGTGACTACTGTGGAATTTTGCTTCTCCATATATACACTGTACATCTATAAAATTACTTGTTGGGATTTTGATTGTAATTTTGTTGAATCTACAGGATTAAGTTGAGAAGAACTGACATCTTTGTCAACATTGAGTCCTTTAATCCATGAACATAGAATCTCTATCTCTTTCTTTCATTATCTGATATCTTTCATCAGAGTTTATTTTTTTTCCTATATAAATCTTGGGCATATTTTCCTAAATTAATACCTGTTTCATTTTAGGGGTGCTAATGTAAATGATCTTGTATTTTAATCTCAAATTTCAATTGTTTTATTGCTAATATGTAGAAAGTATTTTATTTTTATGTAAGAAAAAGACAATTTACCTTTAATGATAAATTCTTTAACGTATCAGTGTAGACCATTTTGAATATAGGCACAAAGAGACAAAAATCTAACCCTACACACACACCCACACCCACCCACAGGCATATACATCTTTAGAATTCTTACTGCTCAGAGATAAATGATGGTTAATATTTTGTGCAATTTCTCAGGGTACTTAATGCATCTATATGTATATTTAAGCATGAACTCAAGAGCATTTGACATGTGCAGTTGTGATATTACCTTCAAGCTTCTGACTTTATTCTTTTCTCACTATCTATCCCTCCCATAGTCTGGCCTTCAGCCCTTGAGTCACTGCTGTCCAAATTCTATGGCTGCCATTATAACCATCATTCTTTATGGGGACCCTTCATTCCCTTCCATCACTCCTCTTTGCCATCCATCTCTACCCAAAGCCCAACCCCAGTTTGATTTGGACATGACATTTTTTACATGTTTATATGAGAAACTAAATAGTTTTGAAAAAAATTTCACATAGAGCTAAATATTTTTATTTCTAATTCAAGTCAAAAACCTCAAATGCTCAATCCACAATCCCCTTCTGTTCAGCTATGTTCACTATACCATTTCACTTTCCAAAAATGTGTATGTTTTTAAAAGTCTTCTCAAACTTCATTTTTCCCCAAATTCTCTATCAATAGAAATGGGGGGGGGGAATGGAAGCTATAAAGGGAAATTCTTTGATTTTTTCCTCCAAAATTTATTCAAATTTACTAAAGTCACTATATTTAATCATATTTATTGGTCATCTAGTCTATGCAGGCATTAGAGACTTGAGAAAAAAGATAAAAAGGGTATGCCTTGAGGGAGCTCACATTCTTGTGTAGTAGACTGACAATTCACATAAAAGGTACGTTATGTGGTATTTAAAGGTTGATAATTTTTATGAAAAAATAAAATGTAGAGAGAGGGGCACAAGAATTAAAAATGTTGAGAGCAGATTACAATTTTAAATACAGTAGCTTAAAGAGGTCCTAAATGAAAACAGGACTTGGGCAAAGTATTTATGGAAGTGAGAGTTTGCCATGTTGCTATGTAGAGGAAGACCACTTCAGACTGGAGAAATAGCCTGAGGACAAGACCTAAAACAGGAACCTTGAGATATATTCTCCCGAACAGCAAAGAACCCATGCAGCAGGAGGAAAGTGAGAGGGATATGAGAGAAGAAGAGGGTGGCCGGGTAATAAATACCTTATTATGTAGGACCACTGGAAGAAGTTCACTTCTGCTGTGAATGATGTGGAACCGTTACAGAGCGTTAAGTAAGTTTTTTAAAGCAGATGCTTAAACCATTTTTAGTCTTCAGTTAATTCTATTTTTTCATTTCTAGAAATTTCATGTAGTTTTTGTTGTTTATTTTTTGGTTTTCTTTATAGTTTCTTACTCTCTGATTACACCTGAAGTTTAGCATTCATTTCTTAAAATGTGCATTGTTTATTTGTTTTAATAAATTACTTTTTAATTGACAAAGGAGATTATATATATATTCATGTATAACATGATGATTTATGGAGTAAATGGATTTTACATATGTATTTTGAGGGGGGCAAACTCTCACTCTGTCACCCCAGTTAGAGTGAAGTGGCGTTATCATAGTTCACAGCAAACTCCTAAGCTCAATCGTCCTCCTGCCTCAGCCTCCTGAGTAGCTGGGACTACAGGTACATACCATGAACATGCCTGGCTAGTATTTTTACTTTTTTATTTTCGTAGAGACAAGGTCTTGCTTTTAATCAGATTAGTTTTATATGAGATGATTTTAGTACTTGACGTCTTTGCGAGGGTGTTTCTTCTGTTTACTCTTTCTTCTGACTCTGACTCATGGTGCCAACTCAGTCCCCTCTGGGGAATTAACTGGATGTTCTTTATGTTTCTTGGGAAATTTCTTTATGCTAAATTTGGAGATTTTCAGAGAGGATTTGTGTGTTTATGTGTGTGTGTTGATGTTCCAGCCATTCTCTCTTCCAACCCAGGACAACATTAAATCAAATTTTCTGCTGTGGGTTTTTCAGACCACCAACTAACTTGTAGAATTTATGGCGATAAAATCAAGGACGTTTCTTCTATATCTTCTATATGTTTTTCCAGGAAATATGGGATGTCCTGCAAATACTTACATGAGAAGTAGCTTGCAATTTTGAATTCTCTGGGAGATATACCTTACTTTCTCTTTCCCTAACTCCCAAAGTGAAAATTTATCTATATTTTTTCCATATAGAAAATTTTACTTCTCCGAGGCTATCCACTGTTTAGGTCTTTGTGTTATTAAGGGTATTTGTTTGCTTTTGGAAATTTTCATCCTTAGTGAGGTCAAAACATTACCTCTGGAACCTTCTATCCCTTCAGGTCATAAGTAGGAAGGTCAAGGACTCCAGAATCAGAGAAAGACTTTAAAGCAAAATCCAACCTTGCCTTCACTTTCCTGGCCTTGTCTTTCCCTCACCTCCCTGTGGAGGTCCACAGATGCCTTCCTTTCCTAATAGCTCAACTGCAAGTTGAATTCATCTTACCCGCTCTCTGATTATGTCATTTATGGGAGTGCTGTCAGGGACGCTTAATAATCATCTTGCTGGGCACAGACATCTCTCACAGTTTAGCTTTATAGCATCACAGTTTATAATTATCTGTTTTATTTTTCTTGCTATTGGTCTTTGCCCCCACCTCATGCTGTGAGGTTAGCAGCTTTTTCTACTTTCTGAACCATAATATTTCCAGAATACATACAGCCAAGTATCTGGTACTTTATTAAAAGTATAAAAGGATAGGGTGGCACCTGTAGCTCAAAGGAGTAGGACACTGGCCCCATATGCTGGAGATGGCAGGTTCAAACCCAGCCCCGGCCAAAAACTGCAAAAATGTTTTAAAAAGTATAAAAGAATATACTTTATTAAATGATTAAATATATAATTTTATTATTTTATTTTTCAGTTTAGAATATTTCTTCTAAAATCAAAAATTTATTCCTTAGAATGACTTTTATTGTTACATAAAAAGTACCCCAGAATAGTTTCATCTTTTCTCATGTTGTCAAACAATTAAGTTGTGCTTCATTTTTTGGTGCTTTAAATGTTGCTGAGATGAAAATTATGCTTTCAAATGATTTTTTAATTTTTTTTTATTTCTTTAGAGATATTTTCAAAGAGGTGTAATTATCAAGTCAAAATACTTAAAATCATCCTAAAGCTCTTTGTATGTATTGTAAAATTGCACTTCAGAAATAATTACAACTCTCACTAACAGTGTGTGTTTGAGACAGATACAATAGAATCTATTTCATCATTTTCTCACAAGGATTTTAGGCTTTTGTATGTAAGTTTCATTTTGTATGTATTAATAGAAGTTTCCTTTGGTGCAGGGAGAGTTTATAAGTGCTAAAGAGAAAAATATTAACATATTCCCAAATTTGAAAACAGAAGGAACACATATAATCTTATATGCCCCACATTTAACAAGCCCTTATTTTATACCCTTCACTGCTTTACACGTTGTCAAAAAATATTTTATTAAAGAAGAAATATAGAATAAAAGTCACTGATCATATACCAAATAGGAACAATATTGTTGAAAATTTACTATGTCCTAGGGGCACCTCATTGACTTTCAAATTTAAGTCTATACTTTTAAAACTATTGGATTGAGGGGCTTTTTTTCCTCGCTCCTGGCTTTTCCTTTCTTGTGGAGCAACTTCTTTTTCTTGATTCTCCTGATCTCTCCCAATCTCTTATTGTTTTATCACCAGGGAGGATGGAATGAGGTCTATGGTAAAAATGTGAGAGCTTGAGTTGGACAGGTCTTTACTCTGAAGAGTGAGGTCTTAGCAAACAGCACAAGATCTACTGTGTTCGTTGCAGACATAATGGGTAAATCTGTCTACTCAGGGAGTTCCTATGAGGAGCTCTAACCACTTGCTCATAGACATAAATTGTCATCATGAAAATAAGTTTTATCAATAATAAAGCAGATATTTTTGTCTCCCTATGCTTGATTTCCCTGACGACTGAGAGTTTAGGTAGGAAAATGAGTGTTATTTATTAGATCCTCATCATGTCATCGATTTCAGTCTTGTTTTATAATTTTTAAAAAACCTAGCTTATCGTAGTTTGATATCAGAGAGACCAGGTATATGGTGAAACTGGGGTTGCAGCCAGGTTCTGTCTAATCACAAACTTTATGCTTATAACTAGTCCATCATATGCCAATTATAAAAAAATATTTTTTAGTGAGCAGGTTAGACTTGCAGATTGGACAAGTAAATGGAATGAACAATGACTGTGGCATAGAATCTGCAGGCTTTTAGGATTTTGAGAATAAAAATCTCACTCTAGTATTGTGAGAGTATATTTTAAATAACTACTAATCTTTAACATTTATTTTAGTCTCCATTGTGTGTGAATAATATATATATATATATATATATTTTTTTTTTTCTTCTAGACTCATTGAACTACTACAATTATGTTTTCCATCAATAATTATAAAGAATATAAATGAGCTTCCTATGAGGTATATGAAACTTTTCTTTCGGTATAAGAAGTTGAGCCTTATTTGCAATAGCATGGTGAATTTAATGCTTTCTTCAGAATTTTTTAAATGTCAGTGATACTTGTTAGCATCAAAAATGTGATATGACATATTTAGCCTAACATTTTCTTTCAATTTCTGCTTGAGTAAACAATTCACTTTAATGAACTTAATAAATAATGAAGTTGTTTGACATTCAATTATCCCTTTAAATTGTTTTAATTTATTCCTCTTAATTCTTACCCATTGTTTAAATTGTCTATCATCATCGATTCCCACAGGGAATTTAGTGTCACAAAGGCCATGATTTATTTGATCTCTAAAGTTCTTCCTTTGTAAAATCTATAAATTATTTACTTTTTCAAATAGGTAAAAGATTTGGCTTTATACAAATATACAAAGAGTCTCCATGTTGTTTTTTTTTTTTTTAAATCTGTAGACATACTGTTAAATGTAGGAAACTTGATTTACCACTTTCTTGGAATTGTTTTCATTAAATATTAAATTGGTACATAAACAAGTTTATAAAATATGTAGACAGCACAGAGAATAGACACAGATTAAGAAATAAAATACAACTGTTAGCCTTGAACTGTCCTGGAAATACTTCCCATTTTTTCTCCCTCTCCTGAACAAAACAAGCCTATATTGTACCCTATGTTTATTAACTTTCTCTACTTAAAACTTTGAATACAAAAATTTACTTTATCAGTATATTTTGTTTAGATTGAGTTTTAAGCTTTGCATTAGCAGAATCATACTATCTGTATTCCTTTACAATTGCTTTTTCTGGCTGAGTAATATTTTTCTAAGATTTATCATGTTGTGTGTAGTTAATTCCATCCCCCTGGCATAGGCAACATTCATCAAACCATAGTCTTATTTTTACTGTGATAAAAAGTTCTACTATATTGATCTATCACAACTAATTTATCTGTTCTGCTTGGATGGTCATTTAAATTGTTTTCTACTTCATTTAGATTTCTTTTCTTTTTGCTGTTATAGCCAGTGCTGCTGTGAATATTCCCCTATGTCACGACATATATGCCTTCTAGGGATATATTCCATGTCTATCGTATTCAATATTAACCTCTTCATTGATTGTTTCCTCACTTGTATGATGAGAAAATACTTGTAGTTCATAGAGTTGTTATAGGGATTTATTTTCCTTTAGAGTAAATTTTAAAATTAATTTTAATTTTAATGATAAAAATACATATTTTAAGTGATTAAATGAGATAATTACATGTTTAATATTAAACAATGTAAAAGTATTCATGAAGGTGATATTTTCTGGATCATATATACAAGAAGACACATATACTCTGGGATGGAATTACTGTGCTACGTGTGTGTGAGCTTCTTAAGCTATATCAGGGCCAATTGTGAGTAGTCTTCTATTAGATAATAGAATAATATACTCTCCCCTCTACCCATAGTGATGTCATTTTAGTGAGGGCAATGATTGTTCGTGTAAAGGTTGCATTTCACACTCTTTGCTCCTATGTATGTAAGAGTTATATGACTAAGTTCTTATCTTTGGAATGTCACAGAAAATAAAAGATACTGGCTATCTTTTGCCCTTAATTTTTTTTTTTTTAATGTTTGTTCCTTTTGAACTTGTCCTGGTAACCACTTGTGAGAAATAATCAAAATTAGAACAAAGATTTGGAGCTGGAGGGATGGAAGAAGTCACATGTGCAAAGTGTCAGAACTATTTTACCAGCTCTGCTCTAATATCTGAAACACTTTTTTCTCATACCAGGGACTAATATCAAGGATTCATTATTTTAAATAGCTAAACCTGTAGTCTAAACCAGACGAAGTTAACAAAAGGGGAATAATTCAGGCATTTTCAGGTGTTTATGTAGGAGTTTTTGATGCAGCCAGGAGTCACATTGCAACTCCATTTTTTTTTTTTTTTTTTTTGCAGTTTTTGATGGGAGTTGAGTTTGAACCCACCACTTCCAGTATATGGGGCTGGCACCCTACTCCTTTAAGCCACAGGTACTGCCCAACAGATACATTTTAAAGGCTGAACACCATCAGAAATAAGCACTGGAAATTTATTATAGATGTTATTTGAATCAAAGCAATCACAAAAAAGTGTCTATGTAACTAATTATTATAAAGACACAGTTTGTGTTTATAGAAATATTCAATTTCTATACTACTACTAATTCTAGACTAATTATTTATAATTCAGGAATTTTTGAAATATGTATTCATTCATATTTCTTTTGTAACTTATGCTTTTTAAAAAATTTTGAAAGAAGTATGTAAATTTTAAGAGTTTTCTATAAATCAAAAAAAATATTGACACTTTCCCCTAATTATTTAGATTTTCAACAAAGTTCATTTGTATGGATAAAATTTTTATTCTTTGTTTGAACTTTAAATTTTGAATAATCAAACATATTGAATAGTATAATTCTGTAGGACAAAGTGATTTTTATCACTATTTAACCTAATAACACAAAAGTATTTCATGAAATAAAGGGTGAAAAAATGTGGAGAAAACCTAAACCCAAGCTTCATCCTGGAGCCAAGTCTTGCTGAATCCCACAGACTACCAAACCAGGGAGTGGAAAAACATATATTTTATTTTGAGATTATTTAAACAATCAATACCTTGTCATCCTAGTCATTGGATTCTAAATAGAAGTAATTTTCTTCTATTATAGAACATTTGTTCTAATAAAGAGTACAGAAAAAATAAATGTGGTATAATAAAATAATAATAGAGGTATGTGCTACTTTGGAGTTGAATAGATGAAATTTTATTTTTTGGTAGATATTTTTGTTGCTGTTGTTTATTAACATTAGAAAGGCTACTGAGAGAGGGGAGAGAGAGAGAGAAACAGATTGAGTCTTGGTGTTTAAGTAACTGCAGTAATAGAGACCTGGAGAAAAAGAGAACTTCCAGCAGATAGAAGAGAATTTGTAAAATCACAGGGTTGTAGAATCGGTTGTGTATCAGCAATAGAAGGTTTATTCTTTCTAGGTCTTGGGTAGTATAATCTATGAATGTACATGGTATTGAATACATGTAAGTAGGCAAAGGTTAGCCCAAGATTGCTTTATTTGCTCTTCAATAGGTTTTGGATTTAATCATTAGGTAATGTGAAACTAATACAAGGATTTCATGGGAGGAGAAGGAACGTAACAGAAGACATAGTTTCCAAATGCATCACACTAAAAAAAGAATCAAATGAAAAGATCAATTGGAGAGATATAAAAGAGGTGAAATACAAATCTTGGTAAATGATTGTGGGAGATAAATAAAGTGAATATATAGTGTAGAATAATTTCGGTAACGTGGCAAATGTCAATGTCAGCAATAACAAATTCAAAACCAGGTTTTGGAGAGATTATGAATTCTATAACATACATACTGATTTTGGTTTATCTTTATGATATCCAGATAGACGATTTCAATAAGCAAATAGATCATTAGGTATGGTCATGAAAAATGTTTTGGATAACATACAGGTTTGAAAACCAGTAGGCCATACATGTAAAGGAAATCCCTCATTCTGGGTAAGGTAGTAAGAGAGACTATAATATTGAAAAATAGAAGGACAAAGCAATCCAATCACAAGTTTGAGTGGGGGAAAAAAGGACATATATTTTGAGATTAAGTAGCTTTGCAGGATGGTTTTATTCTTATGCATTTTTTGCTTTGTTTTAAAATGATAAAAAAGATAAATCATTTGTATATTGAAGAGAAATACCTGAGATAGAGAGAAAAGTTGAAAGCATGAAAGCAAGGATATAATTTAGAAAGCAAGGTCTGAGAAAAGGAGAGTAAAGCAGATCTATGGAATATAATAGAAAATATCCTTTTGTTTGTTTGTTTGTTTGTTTTGAGACAGAGTGTTACTTTGTCATCCTCAGTAGAGTGCTATAGCATCATAGCTCACAGCAACCTCCAACTTTTAGGCTCAAGCAATTTTCTCTTGCCTCAGCCTCCTGAATAGCTTGGACTACAGGTTCCCACCAAATGCCCAGCTATTGTTAGAGACCAGTGTCGCACTTTTGCTCAGGCTGGTCTGGAACCTGCTAGCTCAGGCTATCCACTAGCCTCAGCCTCCCAGAGTGCTAGGATTACAGGCATGAGCCGCCACACCTGGCCTCAATAGGAAATATCCTTAAACAAAACAGAAAACATTTGTTTACAATGCTGAGAAGGAAAAATGATACTTTAGACATAAATCATTTAGATGAGGGAGGAGTGGGAATTTATTGGCTTCAGTTTCTCTCTGAGGTAAATGTGATCATTTACTACACAGAACAAGCTCTGGTATAATAGGGATACCAGAAGCCTTTGGATTTTGATATTCTCCATAATTACATGAGTATGTTTTAGCAGCTCATCAGCTAAAGTGAAGACGAGTACCATATATCTTCTATTTTCTTAACATAAAATCTGCTCCTTAGATAAGTAGCAAAGAGAAGAAGCAATTTATCACACGCTAAATTGACCTGAGTTATTATGTAAGGGCAACTGGGAATAAATCACAGGAGTGTCAAAAGAAAACATACTTTGTAATTTTGAATAAAACTCCTCCACTTTTTGAGTTCTATTTAATTGAAACCACAGGACCGAAGGGGGTTGAATAAATATGAGTTTTTGACTCATACATTCAGTTCAGTTTCAATTCTGATCAAGTAGGGCTGCAGTCACCAACCCCCAGCTATGAGCCAGTTAACGGTCTGTGGCCTGTTAGGAACTTCTGTCACATCAGTGGGGAGTGCAGATTCTCATAAGAGCACGAATCCTACTTTCAACTGTGCACATGATGGATCTAGGCTGTATGCACATATATAGTGTTTTTCAGGCTGTCTGAAAAGCATATAGCCAGGTAATATGAAAAATAGAGACATACAGGGCTGAATGCTTTCCAGAAAGTTCTGTATATATTTGATTTATATATATTCCTCAATCAAAAGAGGTAAAAATCTACCCAGTTGACATTTTCACTTAATTTTTCTGTCCTCATGGCTCGGCGCCTATAGCTCAACAGGCTAAGGTGCCAGCCATGTACCCCTAAGGTGGCAGGTTCGAATCCAGCCCGGACCCGCCAAACAACAATGATGGTTGCAACCAAAAAATAGCCAGGCGTTGTGGCGGGCGCCTGTAGTCCCAGCTACTTGGGAGGCGGAGGCAGGAGACTTGCTTGAGCCCAGGAGTTGGAGGTTGCTGTGAGCTATAATGCCACAGCACTCTACCCAGGGGGACAGCTTGAGGCTCTGTCTCAAAAAAAAAAAAAAAATTTTTTTCTGTCCTCACAATGCACATATGTATTTGTATACATTTATATACTGTATGTGTGTATATACTCTTGTTGACTGTATTAGTTCTAAAGCAATAGTGCATACAGGGTTTGCTTGTGGAATACAGTTAGAAATAGATTTCATAGTAATTTTAATAATTAGCTGATGCAACATTTACAATTCAAAGAATATTTACCTAATTATACTGAAAGAATCTGTTTTCAGCGTAAGTTTACTTTTTACAATCAGCGTTCACCAGGATCAGCAGTCTTGTCAGCTTCTCTGCTCGTTCCAAGCTTCTCTGCATGGCCAAGCAGCTAGGTAGGTCATTTGTCACAGAACATAAAGGAAACAATTCACCACTTTTGAAGTACAGGATCCAAACCTACCAGCCTGTCAGTAATTCTTGCAATAATTCCATCTTTGCATAATCAGGGAGATTAGCTGCCAGCAGTCTGCTCATGTGCAAAAGCCCAGCAACAGCTCGGAGTTAGTTTTCCATGTACGTACATAAATTTTTATGAGGAGTGTATGTTCTGATCAGCAAGACTCATTCAGATTTTAAAAACTCCTTTTTAAAAATAAGCAATGTATTTTATCTTTTAATAAAATCATAGTGATATTTATTTTGGAGAACATCTTTTTAGTGAAGGTTTGTATTCAATTTTGAGGCCATATACATTTTAAAAGAGCCGCCACCAGTACACAGGTGCACCACAGAGTCCATTTGACCTTCTAGGAAGCCAAACTCAAAAAGTCTATAAAATCAGGAATTTACTTTAGCACTAGATGCTTCATTTGAATTTATCTGATAGAATGTTTCCCGTTCCAAATGATTTAAATGCATTTAAAACCAAATTAACTGTGTCTGCTTCTGGACAGAAATTTTTTATTTCATGTTTTTCATTGGAAAATACATAGTAAAACCAAAGAATGTCCTTGGAGAAATCTGAAATAAATAATATAATGATACCATCAATTTCTTAGAAATAATAAACAACTTATGATTACTTTTTTAGATCTCTGTGCCAAATGCCATACATAACCTCTCAGCTGTAATGAAGTTTATAAAAATCAATCATCTCAGTCAAATGAAAAATAGATTCAACCCCAAAACTGATTAGAATTATTTAAAATAAAACCATCAGGTTTATATATATATATTTTTCAAATAATTTACATTCCTACTTTTATTGAAGATACTCGTAGAAGAGACTCAATTTGTTTTTAACAAGGAAATTCACCATGTCCTCAGTTTCCTCACTGCAGTTTTTAAGTCAAAGATATGTTTCTTCTGAAATATATAATGGACAAATAAATTATATTAAAGTAAACAATGAAAATAATCAGTCACCAATATTTATTTATACATCCTCAAAAACTTTTCAATCCTATGAATTTTTTATATACTGTATGTCTTCTGGATTTAAAGACTGTGTAGGCAAAGGAAGTCATTTTTGCCTTATGTTTGAATTATAGTGGCTCCATCTTTATCTGCTCCTAAAGGTGAAACTCAACAAAGAATCAACATTTTAGAGACATCCCAGAGAGAACCCCATGCATGGCTATATACCAAACAGTGTCCTTTGCTACATCTATGGTAATCCCATTTCTCTCTCCTGCTCTGACCTGCCTTGTCTGTATCCTGTTCCTACAGACTGCTAACTAGAACCTTCTCTTCACCACTTTCAACCATCCATCACCATTATCAACCCTGGTTCTTACCACAAATGGGTCACTATCTTTTTCACAGGCCTCATTTTCCACTCTTCCCAAAGCCATAGATTCTCCATGAACTTGTGCTGGATATTGTGATGGACTGAAGGAATAGCATTCACCACATTTGGTTTCCTGATGGTCCCTAGAGTTTTACAAAGTCTTTATAACAAAGAATTAAACTGGCTTCTGAATTCTTAGCTCAGAAACTGATAGTAAAAAAAAAAATGTACTGTCATATTTTGGCACTGAAGCCTCTATAGTAGAGGATTAAATCCAGAGAAAGGAATTTAAACCCAGTTCCAAATTCAAGCTGAGTGGAGAATACATGTCCAATCACCCCATCCATCACTGTCTCAGTTTATCCCATGGCCTCTGATGGAAATAAGCGCACCATGCTTAGTGATACACACAAACTGGCCATCTACACCTATATTTGTAGCACCAGTCTAGAGAAAATAACATGTAATGCACAAAAAGGAACTTCTTTGTATACTTAACGGAAAAACATACTAACCTAACAAGGCAAGTGACTACTTTCCAGAAATAGTAGTTTTTGATTGCACATATAATTAGTATTATATAATATTAAAAACTATGATATAATAGTATTATATTCCTGTCTATTGCTATGTAAATACCTATGATAATATATTTTTTATATTATTTGTGGAACTGAAGAACCAAAGATTTCTTAGGACTTTCTCATTAGAAGTTAACATGATTCTAACTGAAGGCACTTTCTACCTTACCACAGAGCTAATGTCTATTCCTCACAATTGTGGTTTTGTAAAATCAATTAATTATAGTTGATTTTATTTGAAACTGCCTCTTGTGGCCGGTTTAAGAAAGCATGTTAATTCTCTCTTACTTAGAAAAAATAAGGCAGCTGAGAAGATAGTAAGACACCAACCAAAACATGGCTGTGGCAACGCAGAGCACGGAGCTCAGGATCAGCAGAAGAGAAAGTGTGATCTAGGATCACTGGAGAACATTCCCAGGCAAATACAGAAAATTAGGATATCTATAGCTAGACGACATGTTTAAAGCACCAGAGAAAGGGCACACCCCCCCCCATTTCAACCTCAGGGTTAAATCAGGCTGGACTTCCTTATATCCACTGGTGTATTGTGCCATTTTCCTTAGGTGGGAATGAGGATCCTGTGATCTTTTCTTATTTTTTACACTTAACTACATTCTTAAAAATGATTATCTTATTTCCCCAAAGACATTTTGAAACCTTCAACTAAATTGATGTGGTAGATCATTATAGTAGACTGCTGAGTGGAGTCACATATGTTTGTAGAGACAGAATCTCACTTTATCACCCTCGGTAGAGTGCCGTGGCATCACACAGCTCACATCAACTTTCAGCTCCTGGGCTTAGGTGATTCTCTTACCTCAGCCTCCCAAGTAGCTGGGACTACAGGCACCTGCCACAACACCCAGCTATTTGTATTTGTATATTAAAACAAATTTGAACTGTTCTGGTATTTTTAGGTCTTGTGAGAGTATTAAAAAGCCATGGAGTTATTATTTATTCATTTAAAAATTATAACTGTAGTGTCATAAGTTCTAATTCTATGTCTTTAAAACATACACATAATTTCAAATGTCATGTAAATAGTAGCTCAATGTGTTCTTTAGTGAGTTATTTGCTATCTCTAAGTGCTGGCTAATTCTGAGAGATGTAGTCAGCAAAACATCAGAACAAAAGATCAGAATACAGAAAAATAAAAGAAGTAGTAAATACTCTACTGGCAATATATTTGGCAGATTAAATTATTTTCCTTAGCTCTGTAGGAGAATAAACATATTTTTAACTTAGTAATATCATAGTTTAGGAATTAGACAGAGTTTCTATTATATCTGTAATGAAAAAATATTTTATATTGTCAACCTAAATTCAAGTTGTGGAAAAACTGAGTACAGACTAATGCCTATGTCTTTTCATTTTATTTTAAAAAAAAAATCCTAATAAAGTGTTCACATTCAGTATTGTTCACGTGTGTTTTGAGTTGGGTGATTGTAGTTGTGAAATGAGTGTCAGGAAAGGCCTTGCAGTCTTTGTACTTTTAAATGCTTGTGGATTTCACTGCAATTTAAGGTCAGGTAAACAGAGAAAAAATTCACAGCTTCGAAATTGCCAACCTATTCATCAAAGATACGTCATTGAGGCTCAATTTTTCAGTTGGAATAGGAGATAGAGAAGGCCATTTAGAAGCTCTGCACTGCAAAATTTCACATCTTATTCTCCCTCCTTCCCCAGTCACTGCTTTCTAGTCCTACCTATCTGAAGCTAACTAAAGGTTCTCTGAGTACTCAAAGAAGAAAGTCTAACTAAATTACAGAATGGAAAATTAATAAGGTGTTAAGATGAAGGAGGATAGTCCATGCAAATGTACATAACATTGGCATGTTAAGTCCAATTGACCACTACTTTCCTTATGATTTGTATAAAAAAATACATTCCACATATTATCTGCTATGCTATAAAACAGAACTGGGGAAACTCTGGTGTTTGAGAAGCCACTCATTTATTTGGTCATTCACTCATGTATTCAACCAATATTTGTTGATTACCTGCTGCTAGAGAGGTACTATTCTATTCGTTGGGAAGTAAATGCTGAGATGACAAGCAGGATGGAACTTATAATCTCATGAAGGAATTTGGAGATACACAAATAAAGAAAAAAGCAAAACATCACTTTCAGGCTACAAATAAAACTATGAAAAAAGTAAACAGCATGATAAACACCATACAGGGTAACTGAAGAAAGAGATGACTTTTAAAAAGGCAAAAGATAAAGCCTCTCAGAGGAGGTAACATTTGCACCAAGGCCTGAAGAATAAGACTTTCTTATTTATGAGTTCTTAGACCAGAGGCCAAATTACTTGAAGAGGTAGGCCCCAGCTTTGGTTAGAAAACAGTATTTTGAGTGCGATGTGATTTCATTGAATGATTTTGAGCAGAAAGTAACACTGTCTGACATTTCAACAAATGATGAAATAGCGTTTTGTGATGCCATTACTCAAGGTATCATTATGACTATTTTCTAAATATTTTTTAGTAAGTAAAATGTCATGCCTATACATGAAATAAACTACTGTGTTAGGACTGGGAGATATAATACAATTTTTATTTGAATTTTTTTTCTTAAATATACAGAGGAGTAAAAAATGGCTTCCCTCTACTCTTGTAGTTTCCTTGGCTGGGTTATGAATTAAGTTGAAAAAATATTAAGGAAAAAAACCATATTTAATTACATATATTCATGGAATGCCTACAAAATGTGAAACTCAAAGAAACATTAGATGAAACTTAATAGCATCCCCAGCTATAGAAAGGAGTAGTGGCTTGGAACTTCTGGGGTGTGGCAGTGCTACAAGCTATGGGAAGGTGAAGGGAGGAAATGTATGGTAATAAAGAGTCGTCTTATGCAGATAGAAAGTCTCTCAGGTAATAAATAAGTAATAAAAATTTTCCTAGAGCAGCCCTTAGAGGAATAGGTAATGGTCCCCTGTCAACCTCTCCTCTCCTCTCCTGTCCTGTGTTAGAGTTAATCTTCTCAGGTCTGTAAGATTTCTGGGAAGGGGATTCACAACAATTGAGTTTTATTTGAAAGATCCATCTTTAGGCAGATAAGGGGAGCTGAGAAAAAGCCTCTGCCTACATTCACTATTCCCCAAGCGCCCTCAGTTCAAAGTAATCAGCATATTGAAGTGTCACTTTTGGGGTGAATAAACTCCTTCAAACGCAAACCTGAATGTCAAGAGAAAGGACTTTACCATGCAGTTTATGTAGGAACTACCTCTTAGAGAAGATACTCATCTTAAAATCCAGCTTTTATTTTATTAACCAAATTATGTGTCTTACATCAATTAAGATGCTCTCAAACGAGAGCACAGTGTGATTGGAACCAACTCTACAAATAAGGAGACACATTACCAAACAGCAAGAGGGAACACAGGCTCAGGGGGCAAGCTGATTGAATATCTGGCTCTTTTTCTATGAAGCCCCTTGACTCTGGCCTCCCTATATTAGCTCAGCCTTTGGATCACCTTCTGCTGTGGTCACATATGGCAGCCAGCAGCCCTAGCTAGAGGGAGCAAACCTTCCTTGCTCCTACCTACTAAGAGAAGGAGAAAAATCTATCCTGAAATACGAAAGAAAATGTTGTCCTACTATCTGATTGCTTTATCTATGGGTTAAATAATAATCATTATATGATGTAATGATTGGCTAATGCTTGGAATCCTGTAATAATTACAGGAAAAGATAGTGAGATTGTAATGACTGATTTAACTTACCTTACTAGATGGTGTTCTATGGAGCGAGGCTTGCTGTGAGATTTCCTTGCATGAGGAAGAGTTGAATTTCCACAAAAAATTAGTGTCCACCCAAAAAGAAAAAAATGGGAAGATAAATTTTGGTTGGGCAACAAAATGTGTTTAATAGTTATAGGAAAGACTTTTAAGCTATACATAAATGTAAAGACATGGATGCTTTGCCCAAGTATGTACAAGGCACTACATAGGCTGACCAGAGTATAAAAGTAAATGAAGAAGGTCTAGTAGAAAAGTATGTATTTTTAAAATGATAGGAATTAGCATCTGAAAATGCTAGAACTACATCTGTGATTTATCTCCTATTGGGCCACTCTGCCCAACTGTGACTGAAGATATAGGAAAGTTTGTGCTTTAACAAAATCATATCATTTTTCTTCCACAAGTATCAGTTTATAGATATCAGTATAAATTTGGGAATTTTGTTCCTGTTTCTTTGGCATTATCTATGGACTATTACATTAAAATATGGTACTTAGAGTCAAATAATATAGGTTTGAAAATTGATTCTACCTCCACTTAATAGCTCTGCCACTTTGGATGAGTAATTTAGTCTCTCAGCCTCCTCGGTGATAAAACTTTCTAAAATATCTACTTTTAATATAAAAACAATATATTATTGTTGTTATGGATTACGTTATTATCATTTTAGTATTCTTCTATGGTTTTGACATACTGCGGAACATTTCTACCAATACCTGCTTCTGAGATACTTGTGTATTTGACAATGATAGAACAGCTTTAATAGTTACATCATCCATTAAGTGATTTTGAAGACACAACTCTATTAAAATATACCTTCCTATTTACATACTTTTTGGTTCCTAATAACTACATCATATTATGTTTTTTATTCACTAGTAATTCTCCAAAAACCTGGAATTCTTTGGATAAGTTCAATTCTGAAAACACATGGTTCAATGTTCTGGCCACTATCTTAAGGGGTTGTTCTCATCACTTTTAAGTGTCTCTAGGTTTTCAGATGGCACCTGTGGCTCAAGGAGTAGGGTGCCAGCCGCATATACTGGGGGTGGTGGGTTCAAGCCCAGCCCTGGCCAAAAAATGCAGAAAATTAAATAAATAAAGTGTCTCTAGGTTTTCCAGTGCTAATGCTATTGTCCATTACAGTTGTTTTCAGTAATTTTCCAGGTCCAACATTTCTTCTCCTCCTCCTCCTTCTCTTCCTTCTTCTTCTTTTCTTTTTTTTTTTTTTATAATGAATTAATTCTGTTCTGTTAATTACACTTCAAAGCCTCAGGCTCTCATGACACATGGGCTTCTAATGTTAATAATGAATAGCTTTGTATTTCCTAACCATTCAAATTCTTAAGGCAACTCATTCACATGAGACATTGTTTAAAAGCTTTATTAATATTATACTGCTAACAATTTTTAAAGTACTTTCCTGAGTCTTTCAGGATCAGAGCCACTAAAAGCAATTCCACTATGCCAGCACCACAGTATGCTTAGCTAATCACAAGCATGAAGAATATATATATATATATATATATTTTTTTTTTTTTTTTTGAGACAGAGCCTCAAGCTGTCCTCCTGGGTAGAGTGCCGTGGCATTACAGCTCACAGCAACCTCCAACTCCTGGGCTCAAGTGAGTCTCCTGCCTCTGCCTCCCAAGTAGCTGGGACCACAGGTGCCCGCCACAACGCCTGGCTATTTTTTGGTTGCAGCCGTCATTGTTGTTTGGTGGGTCCAGGCTGGGGATTCAAACCCGCCACCTTAGGTGTATGTGGCTGGCACCTTAGCCGGTTGAGCTATAGGTGCCGAGCCATGAAGAATATTTTAAAATTCTCCATTGTAGAATTTATTCCTGTTTTGTTTGTTTTAATGAATCAATCTCAATGTCCTTTCTGATGCTGATTTTTCCTGCCACACAATCTGAGAATTGGCATTTTGACTAAAACTTACTGTTTATTACTTACTAATGTGGTTAAGGAAATATGCTCTATCAATTTTAACTTTTTCATAATCTTCTTGTAGAAAGATCCTTTGAGAATAACTAAATTTTTATCCATATAGACAATAATGTTCTCTCCATATTCCAAAAGTATCTAGTATTGGGCCTCACAATTACTGGAAAGTAATACAGATAGGCTCTATCTATGAATTAAAGAAATAAACTAATAATTTGTGAGCTCAATTTACTTACAGTTACTTGTTTTTATCTTTACAGTAATTCAGTCAGTAATTACTGTGGTTGTTATTAAAATTTGCCTTGGTATCTTATTTATTCACTTAGCATTCATTGAGTTTTTCCTCATATACAAGGAAGAGGACTAGGTATTATAGATAAAATCAATGAGTAAAATACACATGACTTATAGTAGGACTAGTGAGGGAGTGTCAAAATATAGAAGGACAAATTTCTAAGAGTTACATAGTAAAAGAATTGATCTGGTTCACTTACTTGAAGTGATGATTGAGCAAATGAAGGAATGGAGATTTGCTAAAGAGGGAAGCAAAGAACCTCCCAGTGAAAATAAGGAGCATAAATGGCCTTTGATACAAGGGAGCATTGATACAGGGTTCCCCCATTCAAGGCTGGACAAGGGACTGCAGTTTTCCTAGGCCTGGTCAATTTCATGAAGGGAACATCCTGATCTTTTGCCCTGACCTGGAGGGACTGTATTCATTCATTTGTCAATAATACTCATTAACATTGAAAAAGTGTTTCCATCTACCAAATCCTGGGCAAATCTAATTCACAAGACCTTATACCCTTAGACAAAGGACCCACATGGAGACTTCTGACTTGGGTCTTTCCCTCTGACAGAAGTTCTGGTGCTTTTTAGGGTTTCTGTCCAGAAGCTCTGGTGCTTTTTAATCCTTCTGTATTCCTTTCTGCCTAATAAATCCTATCTTACCACTGATCTGTGGTCTGTGGGTTCACTCTTCGAATTCCTGAGACCACGGACCTACTAAAAAAAGAAATTCCACTAATAGCCATGAGAAACTGCTGATGATTTGTGGGGCTGGAGTAAGTGGTATGATCATGAGAAACATGGCATAGAGGGGTTACAGAGGTAGGTAGTAGCCAGGCCATGAGTAATACTGCATTTCCTTGTTAAGTCACCTTTTTATCTATTGTGAAAGGAACGACAGGCCACTAAAGAGCTCCCTACGAAGAGGTAACATATCCAAATTCCCACATTGAAGGGGTCACTCTAGAGTGTTTCTTAATTACAAATGTTCATCTGAATCTCACTGCTTTTTTCTCTTATTTTATATATGTTCTTTTCTATTGTTTCATTTTCCTAAGACATATAAATCATATAAATATATGTATTTTCTTTATTTGCCATTTGATTTTTTTTAACACTGATTTGCCATTTTATTGATGCCTCTACTTGGAGCAGTTGAAGGTCACATATTTCAGTATTTTGGTCTTGAGATAATGTAGCTTGACTTAGTCACCAAGAACCACATGTACTTTTCTGGGGACAAAACTGGCTCTTACTTGATGCTGCTTTGACATTTGATTAGATGCCATTTTTTTCCCTTTTGGCTGGTACTAATATTTGAGACATTTTACAGATTTGCTCTTTATAATAACATCCTGTCCATCAGCTAGTTTCAATGCTGAGATTTGTGTATGCAGTTCCTACTTAAATCAATGTCAGTTCTGGGAGCCACTCCAAGAGCTGACTTGGCTCAGTCTACAGTGGCCCATGGAGGTGACTTCATTTACTTTTTCAGTTTGATAGACATAGACTATTTTTAGAATGTATTTACTGAAAATATCGATATGACAGAAATTTAATGAAAATAATAGTATATTGTTTTCATGCCCACTACCTTCAGGATGTTAAATAGATTAAAGTTTCATTCTTACCCTATTTACCCACACATTATTTTTTTCATTCAAATGTATGTCATGAGATATTTTGGAAAGGAAATTTAGAATGTCTTATTTGAGATTTCTTCCATTTGTTGAGGTCCTACCACCTTTCAAAATCTATGTCAACAAGATCTTAATTTTTTGAAGCTGGTTGAAAAATGTGTCTTTTTTATTTTTATCAATAAACCCACAGAAAAACACATATTTATTTGCAAGACCATGTCTTTTATGAGACTGGTCCTTTTTCTTTTGTTACTATAAATATATCTTCCTTCATCTTTGTGTCCCCTGCCTTCAATAAGCCCTCAATGAGTGCTTACTGAATGCATAAAGGGAGTTTGGGATGTTAATAAGTAAAAAGTTCATAGTGATTCTTGTGGAAATAGTGCATGCATATTAAAAAAGAAAATTACCCTGTATAGATATCATTTATCATTGAATAATAACTAAAATGAATATATAAGTAGATAGGTAGATGGTATGTGGACAGTAAGATAAAAAGAAACATGGGAAAAATGTAAAAAAAAATGTGTTTGAGTAAAGAAGAATATCACACCTGTGAAATCCATATGTTTTCCATCTTGTAATCATTACTGAGAAATAAGTTTTAAAAATAAGGATCCTTAATACTAGTTGACAATGTTAAAATGTAATTCCCTAATTTGATTTTCTGGCAAGATATATTTGACTGACTACATGTGACACAAACATATTTTCACAACTATCTACTTTAAGAAAAACCAAACTGACCTACAAAAAACCCCTACACTCAGGCACTATTAAATACATACTTAAATTTGGGAACAGAAGAGCAAAGAGTAAGCTTAAATCTCTCTGATCTTAAAAATGACCCCTCTCCCAAAAATGTATGTCACACACTTGCTTAGATTTAGTCATCTTTTTGCCTCATTTCTTGGACAAATATTTCTTAAGAATTGTACTCGTGTTAGCTCTTCCTGTTTTCTCCAATGGTGCTCTTTTTCCAAACTGCAGAGTGGTAAGCAAATATCAGCTCACTACTCTGTCTTTTATGTTGAGGACATTTGCCTAGGCAGCACGCTTAGTTTCAGGGTTTGTGTTCATTTAGGTGAAGTAGGTGAAGCTTTCCTAGGAAAGAAGGATTTCTTTACATTAAGGTGTAAACTTTTCCATATAACATTGTCACCATGAAGAGCTACCATCCTTAGAGTAATGATAGAACAAAATTATATCTTATATCTATACCTTACCACTGAGGAAATGAAGGGAAATCTGAATTGGGGATGAGAAGGACAATGAAAGAAAGAATAAAAGAGAAACAGTACCTGTTCTTATAAATGTCAGGGGTTAATTAGGCCTTCATTTTGAGTTAAAGACCTGTGCAAATACTATTTTGATGAGAAACGTACTGTAAAATTAGTTTGAAACAGCATGGGTTATGGCTGAGAGGATCTAACCCAGCTTCTGAAGACATTTTGATACTGAAAACAAAATAAACACATCTTGTATTATGATCTGACTTATATTTACATATGTATGCACACATGCACACCCATATCACATATATTGGCACAATAGTTTCAAGTGGTAATAGTTTTTCTTATCACATGTTAAACTCCTTCATATTTTCTGTTATATTGCATAGGAAAATGCTGGCTCAGACTCATACCACTGATTTCTTGACCTAATAATGAGTCATGTTGTACAGTTAAAAAGAAACAAACAGTGACCTACTGGTATCATATAGAAATGATAGTCCCGTACCATCCTAGTCCTTCTTCCCACAAATGATTATGCTTATTTCTAGTAAAGCAATCTCTTTGCTTTGCCTTAAACAAAACTGCATTCCCACTTCTGTTTTCCTTCTATCTGGCTTAAATTACTTTAGTTATACAGATAAGATATTATGTGCAAGTTTACTTGTATCTATTTGTGCCATTTTCTCAGAAAGAATAAATAACAAATACCTAATGCTGAAAAGAAAGAAAATTACTTACAATTAAAAATGGCGGCTCGGCGCCTGTGGCTCAAGTGGCTAAGGCACCAGCCATGTACACCCAAGGTAGCGGGTTTGAATGTGACCCAGGGCAGCCAAACAACAATGACGGCTGCAACAAAAAAAAATAGCCGGGCATTGTGGCGGGCGCCTGTGGTCCCAGCTACTTGGAAGGCTGAGGCAGGAGACTCGCTTGAGCCCAGGAGTGAGAGGTTGCTGTGAGCTGAGATGCCATGGCACTTTACCCAGGGGGACAGCTTGAGGATTCTGTCTCCAAAAAAACGAAAAAGAAAAAAAAAGAAAAATGGCACATTATCTGTGAAATATAATGATACAGAAGATTATTGGTATAAGCAGCAAATTTCAAGTACAAAGTGAAAATTACCTAACAGTAGGGTATTCAATTTAGATTTCCTTATTTTGACATCAGTAGAGTGCTTTTATAAAAGAATGTGTTTTTATTTTTCCCTTGGGAAATACATATTGAAGTGTTTGGGGGTAAAGGTGTATGCTTTTACAATTTCCTCTCAAATAGTAAAGAAAAAATGTGTCTGAGGAAAGTCCATGTAGAGAAAGAGAAACAAAAAAAAAAAATAAATAAATAAAACTAAGGGAAAAGGTTAACACATTGAATCTGGATCAGGAGCATAGTGGATTCTTTATAGTGTTCATGAAACTTTAATGTGGTTTTGAAATAATATAAAATAAAAAGATAAATAGAAAAGAAATATATTTCTGTATAACCAGTAGTTCATGGAAGAACTCACAATAGAAGTTTAAAAATGATGATAAAAAATTGTGCTGATGGAATGTGCTTTGGAAAAAAACATGAAAAGAAATTTTAGTTTTAAATGCATATCCTTAAACGGTCCACTCCTAAAGATAAAAAGAATACTCACTTTCCCCCCAAAGAGACATAATTGAAGGAATGAAACAATAAAAACAATGTTAAAGAACTAATTTTAAAAAAAGATAATATAGAGAATCAATAAAATCAAAAACTGATTCTTTGGAAAATTAAATAAAAAAGAAACCTCAGTCAAGATTCCTCTAGTAAAGAGAAGACAATAATAACCAAGTAAGAAATAAGAGTGAGAGATTGCTGGCTTATATATAAGTACAGAGTACATTACGACCAACTTTATGGTAAAATCTTAAATACTTACATTAACTGAATAAATTCCTATAAATATATACATATAAATTTACGAACACTGGAAAAAGAAAAAGATAATGAAAAACATTGTGCACTCATTAGAAAAAAATAATAAATGGAATAAAATACTGATAATAAAAAAAGACAGAAAAAGAAAAATAAAATATTGGGACAAAGCAAACTCCAGGTCAAATGGTTTCCATGAAAGGTTTTACAAAACAGGCAGTGCCTGTGGCTCAGTGAGTAGGACGCTGGCCTCATATACCGAGCACGGTGAGTTCTAGACATGCCCTTGCCAAACTGCAATAAAAAATAACTGGGCACTGTGGCACGTGCCTGTAGTCCCAGCTACTCGAGAGGCTGAGGCAAGAGAATCACCTAAGCCCAAGAGCTGGAGGTTGCTGTGAGCTATGACACCACAGGACTCTACTGATGGTGACAAAATGAGACTCATCTCAGAAAAAGAAAAGAAAAGGGGTTTTACAAAACATTATATAAAAAAATATTTCTAAGTTGTCCAAATTTTTCTGGAGAGAGTTGGGAAAAACTAATTCTCTATTTTAGGAAGCTGGTAAAAATTTAATTTCAAAATATGAAACACCTATAGCAACAGAAAATTAGAGATCAAACATGTTCATGAAATAAAAAGTATGGATCCCAAATAAAACAGTAGAAGAATGAACCCAGCTATATAGAAAAATACCCTATATATAAATGGAACAAGTTTATTCACCTAAGAAATGCATAGATAGTCTTCAGTAGTATGAGGAACAGCTACAAATTACAGTATTGAAAACTTGAAATATTTTCTTTTGAGATTAAGAACTAGAAAAATTGTCAACTACTATCACTTTTATTTAACATTGTGCTGAAGGTATTGGCCTGGACATTGAGGTAAGAAATAAAGTAAAGACACTGTCATAGCTCTTAGTGACATGATTTTATATATATATGTGTGTGTGTGTGTGTGTGTGCGCATGAAATTCAAGATAAATAGTACAACTCTGTGGTTTTTCCACCATCTCCAGCTGGCCAGACAGGCACCTGTTAGGAACAGAGCTGCACAGCAGGAGGTGAGCAGGAGAGCAGCAGTCAAGGGAAGCTTCATCTTTGTTTACAGCCACTTCCCATCTCTTGCATCACTACCTGAGCTCCTCCTCCTGTTAGATCAGCTGCTATCTTAGATTCTCAGAGGAGCTGAACCCCACTGTAAACTGCTCATGGGAGGGATCGACCTTGTACACTCTATCTGAGAATCTAATGCCAGGTGATCTGAGGTGGAGCTGAGGGAGTGATATGAGCAGGGGGGTATCATCTATGAATAGAGATTATCATTAGCAGAGAGATACGAACACACAGAAAACATAATAAATCAATTGCTTATAGACATATCAAAATTAACCACCCTGCTGGTCCATGGAAAGCTATGTCCTATGAAACCAGTCCTTGGAACCAAAATGGCTGGGGACTGCTTGTACAACTAACATAAAAGCTTAGCAGGGCTGCTGAAAACAAAATAAATGTCCAATAATTCATCATGCTTCCAAATGTAATAAAATTAATAGCCAGTAACATATACCATGTAATAAATCTAACAAACACATGCAGGAAATTCATTGAGAAAAAATTATAATTTGAAAGATGTTAAAAATGCAAATAAATTGGTAGGGTAATATATCATAACATTGATTAGAAAACTCAAATTTGCTCAGAGATCAGAGATCTCCACTTTGAATTATAGATTGAATGCCATATAAATATAAATTTCAACAGTTTCATGTGCATATATATGTGTGTTTATGTGGAGAGGGTGAGTGTATTAAAGATGATTCTAAAATATGTAGACCTTAGTAAAGGGCAGGTATCGGCCTCTTCTGTTGACAAAAACAAAGAAATATAAGAGTATGTGCTTTATGTACCACATGCCAAGATTTACCCAAAAGCCGTATTAATGAGGAGAATGTGCTATTGATGCAGGGGTCTACAGATAAAACATCAAATTTAGAAACAGAAATACACTTATTTGGAGAACTAATTAATACCAGAGTTGGTTTAACAGATTAGGAAAGTAACTTTTTATTTTTTCAAAAGTCTACTGGGGCAATTTTCTACTCACTGAAAATATAAAAAATAACACTCCTATTGTGAATCACTCATTAAAATACATACTTGGTTTATTTAAGTCCTTCATATGAAAATTTAAACAGTGACTATGGTAAAAGTTAAGATATCAGAATGTATTAATGATCTCTCAGAAAGAATATTCTTTTTTTTTTTTTTAGAAAGAATATTCTTAAACAAGACATACAAACACAAACTATAAAGACAAAGGTGGGTAAGTTGTATCGTGTTATAATTAAAATTGTATGAGTAAAGGCATTGAAAACTTTCTGAACAGACATGATACAAAGTAGACTAAATCGTTGGTGACATATGGCTTAAAATTAAAATTCATGATATATCAAGAATTATTATAAATTAATAAGATATCAGATAACTTAATAAAGAGTATAAAAGGTCCTGGATAGTCAGTGAATTAATGCAAAAAATTTAAATAGGTAACTTACCCATGAAAAGTTTAAATAGGTAATCAGGGGAGGACAAAAAAAATCACAATAAAATATAAACCATAATATACCAATAAAATTGGCATAAACAAAAATATTATTTTAGGTGTTGACTAGGTTATATAGGAATAAGGATAATTACAATCTGCTATAGGAAATTGTTGATATTGTCAGTGATTATTTTATTATAGTTTCTAAATATTTATTATTAGTATATACTGCTATGCTCTGAATACTTATGGATCCCCCAAATATATATGTTAAAATCATAACATCCAGGAATATAGTATGAGGAGGTGGGGAGTTTAAGAATGAGTGGGTCTGAAAGGGAAGGGAATCCTTCATGAGCACAATTAGTACCATTATAAAAAAAGAAATAGCTGAAGATGTTAAGAAATGGAAAAACATACCATGTTCATGACTATGAAGAAACAACATGGTTAAAATGTCTATACTACCCAAAGCAATATATAATTTTAATGCAATCCCTATTAAAGCTCGACTGTCAAACTGCAAAGATCTTGAATAAATAATACTTTGTTTTATATGGAATCAGAAAAAACTCAAATAGCCAAAATATTACCCAGAAATAAAAACAAAGCAGGAAGAATCACGCTACCAAACCTCAAACTATGCTATAAATTGGTAGTGATCAAAACAGCATTTGTAGTGGCACAAAAACAGAAAGGTAGATGTATGGAACAGAACAGTTCAAGAGATGAACCCAGCTACTTACTGTTATTTGATCTTTGACAAGCTGGTTAAAAACATTCAGTGGGGAAAAGATTCCCTATTTAACAAGTGGTGCTGGGTAAACTGGCTGGCCACCTGTAGAAGACTGAAACTGGACCCACACCTTTTAGCATTAACTAAGATAGACTCTCTTAAAAAAGATTTAAACATTTGAAGAAATCGGCCTGGGAGAATATGTTATGAGGAGGACCCCACACACACACAGGCAATTGAAGCAACACCAAAAATATGTTACTGGGAACTGATCAAAAAAAAAAAAAAAAAGCTTCTGCACAGCCAAGAACACAGTATGTAGAGCAAGCAGACAGCCCTCAGAATGGGAGAAGATATTTGTAGGTTATGTCTCTGACAAAGGTTTAATAACCAGCATCCACAGAGATCTCAGACGTATTAGCAAGAAAAGAACAAGTGATCCCATCTCAGGGTGGGCAAGGGACTTGAAGAGAAACTTCTGTGAAGAAGACAGGCACACGACCTACAGACATATGAATAAATGCTCATCATTTTTAATCATTAGAGAAATGCAAATCAAAACTACTTTGAGATATCATCTATCTCTAGTAACATTAGCCCACATTACAAAATTGCAAACCGGAGATGTTGGTGTGGATGTGGAGAAAAGGGAACACTTCTACACTGCTGGTGGGAATGCAAACTAATATGTTCCTTTTGGAAAGATGTTTGGAGAATACTTAGGGATCTAAAAATAGACTCGCCATTTGATCCTACAATTCCTCTATTAGGTATATATTCAGAAGACCAAAAATCACACTATAACAAACATATTTGTACCAGAATGTTTATTACAGCCCAATTCATAATTGCTAAGTCATGGAAAAAGTCCAAGTGCCCATCCACCCATGAATGGATTAATAAATTGTGGTGTATGTATACCATGGAATATTATGCAGCCTTAAAGAAAGATGGAGACTTTACCTCTTTCGTGTTTACATGAATGGAGCTGAAACATATTCTTCTTAGCAAAGTGTCTCAAGAATGGAAGAAAAAGTATCCAATGTACTCAGCCCTACTATGAAACCAATTTATAGGTTTCATATGAAAGTGATAACCCAATTATAGCCCAAGAATATGGGGAAAGGGGAGTGGGAGGGGAGGGGAGAGGCTGGGTGGAGGGAGGCCAATAAGTGGGACCACACCTGTGGTGTATTTTACAAGGATACATGTGAGATTTACTAAATGTAGAATATAAATGTCTTACAATAATAACTAATAAAATGCCATGAAGGCTATGTTTACCAGTTCGATGAAAATATTTCAAATTGTATGTAAAACCAGTATATTATACCCCATGATTGCACTAATGTACACAGCTATGATTTAATAAAAAATAAATAAATAAATAAAAAGGCCCTAAAGACATCCCTCTTCTTTTCTGCCCCGTGAGGACATAGTAAAAAGACTGCTGTCTATGAACTAGGAAGCAGGCTCTCACTGGACAAATCTACTGGCACTTTGCTCTTGGCCTCCCTGTCTCCAGGACTATGCAATATCAAATTCTATTATTTTAAGGTGCCCAATTTATGGTATTTTGTTATAACAGTGCAAATGTCCTAAGACATAACAAAGGAAATGAGAAATAATGTTGTTTCATGGGTGGTATCATCAGAAAAGTAGATAGGTTTAGAAGATTTACAATAATAGCTGAGTGGGTTGGGGAAAGGCAGTATAAATACCTGGTAGTGTGTAATCAGATAAAGTGATTTTATGCTAAGACTAATCAGTACAGGGATGAGATTTTGGTCCTATTTACAGCTGCATGCATGGAGGCATGGATAGACTGAGAATCAGAAGTAACGAGAGTTGTGTTTTAGACAAGTGAGTAAAAGAAAGTCAGAGTGCAGAGAGAGGGGAATGCATATGATTGAGAGTGGTTACCAGGTTTGACCATGGACTTAAACTGGCAGGAAGTAAGTGAGAATGGGTTACAATGGAGAAGGAGAGTGAAAAGGTGGCAGGTTGAATGAATTACAGATACTGGTGATGTCGGAGAATTTTTACACACGGGAAAATGGAGGGAGACAGAAAGATGGTAGAAAATAGAATATGTGAAGGGGACGCCAAGGAATGATGCCTCTACCGGTAATGATTAGGCAGGAAGTACATCTGTGGGAGAAAGATGGGGTAGATGACAGAATGATGTGAAGGGAACGGGTAAGGAAAAAAAATCTGAAGCACTCAAAGGATTATTTGCCTAAGTAAATCACTGAGAAATACAATAGGAATAATTTTGAGAGTATGTGACTGTGGCTAAAGACTAACTTTTTTTTAAGGTGGAGTAATCCAGAGGGCAGGAAACAACAGCTATGGGAAGCAATATTAAGCTGAAGAATCTGATGACTTTATGGGCTGCAAAAGAAAATGTGGCCCGGTTCGGCGCCTGTGGCTCAAGCGGCTAAGGCACCAGCCACATACACCTAAGGTGGCGGTTCGAATCCCCAGCCCAGGCCTGCCAAACAACAATGATGCCTGAACCAAAAAATGGCCAGGCGTTGTGGCTGGCACCTGTAGTCCCAGCTACTTGGGAGGCTGAGGCAGGAGACTCGCTTGAGCCTAGGAGGTGGAGGTTGCTGTGAGCTGTGATGCCATGGCACTCTACCCAGGGGCTCAGCTTGAGGCTCTGTCTCAAAAAAAAAAAAAAAAAAAAAAGAAAAGAAAAAGAAAACGTGGTCTCAGCTGAAAACCAGGTTTTATTATAATAAGAAATTGTAGGTAATGTTTCCATAGAAGGTAAAGACTAGAAGGCATTTTTACTTTGAAGAGGATGATAAAAAATTAGAAATAGACTATGCATAGCAACTCATTATCTTATGTAAATTATGTCTTAAAAATGTGATTGGCTCTTTTCACATAACAAGGATTTGAAATGAATTCAATCTGACTTTTTACCACTACACAGTAAACATTTATAAAATTCATATTTTATAAACATACTTCATGTGGTTGAATACAATTTTTTCTGATCAAACATCAGTTAGAAAGATGTTGAATGAATTTTAGTATTCACAAACAGAGATTTGTAGACGACTTTAAAAAAGGTATTTAAGCCCAATGAAACAATAAGATTAGTCAAGGAATCCTTCTAAGATTATGCTACATACCCATGGTAAATTCTGCAGTGCAATGCTTTCTCTGAGGAAGATGTAAGAAGAAAAATTTGTATCTCACAAAAGGAAAGCCTTGTTCTTTCTTTTTAGGTTATTTTAAAATTTAATTATTTTAAATAAAATATATTCAAAACACATTACTTAAAGGATTTCTATAGTGATTCTCTAAGTAATAAACATTCTCAATTAATTTATGAGTTTTCTAATTTTCGATGAAAATTAGAAACATCAGATTTTCTTACATAAAAGCATTAATTTATTTCTTAATATTATATCATGGAAATAAAATTAATTTTTTAATGTTCACTATATTTAAAGTTGTTCCTTTATGCTCTTTCAATAATAAATCATATTTTTTGAATATTAACCGTCATAATATAAGGACACCTAGGATTGTACATCTATAAGTAAAATTTGAAACAAGCATTCTTTCTGAACACTCACAATCTGGTTACTAAGAGCATATAAAACATAGATATGGTGGCTCAGTGCCAATAGCACAATGGTTATGGCGCCAACCACATACAGCAAGGCTGGCGGTTCATATCCAGCCTGGGCCAGCTAAAAGCAGCAATGACAACTGCAACAAAAAATAGCCAGGCATCAAAAATAACCAGTATCTGTGCCTCAACCATCAGCACTTTTTTTCTTTTGAAGAAAGATGCTTAGAATTAGTCATTGATTTATTTATATATTTTTATCAATACATAATAGGATGTATGCATTTTTTAAGTATGTTGACATATTTTGACACAGTCATATAACATAAAAATAGCAATCAATTTAATTCGGCTAAGCATCACCTCAAACATTGGTATATTCTTTAGACTGAGAACATTCACATTCTTCTAGCGATTTTGAAATATGCAATAGATTATTAATCAGAGTTACCTTATTGAACTTTTAAACATTAGATCTTATTCCCCACTATTGAATTATATTTGTGTACTTAATAACCAACATCTCTTCATTTTCCCCCTCCTCCTGTTTTTCCTGACCTTAGGTAACCACCAATCTACTTTCTTTACAGAGTGAATCTTCACAGAATCCACTTTTGGGGTTCCCACACACAAATGAGAACATGCAATTGCTGTCTTTCTATCCTTGCCTTATTTCTTTTTTCATCCAGCTCCATTTATGTTGCTATGAATGATTTGATTTCGTCTTTTTTTATGATTGAATAATATTCCAGTATGCATATATACCTTTTCTTTATTCATTCAGACACTAATGGATATTTATTTTGGTTCTCTATTTTGAGTATTGTAAATAGTTATACAATAAATATGGGATACAAATATCCCTCTGATACATAAATGTCTTTTCATTTGCATATAGTCTCAGTAGTGGGATCACTGGATCATGTGGTATTTCTCTTTTTAGCGTTCTTGAGAAACCTCAATACTGTTTTCCATAGTGGTTGTACAATTTACAAAGTCTCAAAATGAAGTTCACAAACTTGCCCCTGTGGGACAAAGTTGGCAGCACTGTACAAATAGCTTAGTATAGCTACTTTATATGCAAGGGGGCCATCTGGCCAAATAACTAAGTAGCACATCCAGTATGAATTCATGCAAAGAAAACAGTAAAGCCTAACATCATTATTATTTTTAAAATAAAAGAAAATGAAAATTAAAACTTTAATGCAATATAGCTTACTTTTGTTACAATTAATTTTATATTTACTTTCTGGATCTTATAGCCTGTTCTTTAAACATTGGCCTTTCTCAATGAGAAGTATGAATTGAAAGTCAAAGGAGATTATCAGTATAGGGATAGGAGAAAAGAAATTATTGGAAAATCCAGTGAGATATGGCGAAGATGTGGAGACCATGATGGCAGGTCCTATGATCAATTTCATTAGTTCAGTTTTATAACTTACACACATAACACCCGAGAGATATAGCATAGTGTTTGGTTATTTTAAGTTTGCTATACCTTTTTTATATCTTGAAATTCTAGGTCATTTGTTCTTTATTTAATTCAAAGTATTAACATACTCATTCCTCCACCAAATATTTACTGGGAAGATTTCTATGGCAGGTATTCTCTTCTTATGTGCACTGGGCATAAAGACAACATAAAGCAATTTAAATAAAAGTCTCTGTCTATGAAGCTAATGTTCACTATCTATTATCAGTCTTCCCATCTCCCAGGCACTGGGTTCATTCTGAGGGATAAAAAAATAAATAGGTTAAGGTTCCAGGAGCTCACAGTTTAGCTGAGGAGTTAAAATTGCCAAAATTAAAAATAAGTGGGAAAGCTCTACTAGAAACCAACAGAGTGAATCATGCTTTCAGATTGCCTACCATGAGATGGAAAAAATACTATATTCACCTTCATGATTGATTGGAGTGAAGAAAAAAAACAGATATAGTAAAAAATTAAGTAGCTGGTATACTGCAAGAGGGATGGTGCCTTGTGAAAGGAAATTGAACTACGCCAAAGTCGTTGACAAGAAGATGACAAGCAAATTAGGTAGGTTTCATTAAATGCATATTCATTTATCTAAAATTGCACATCATGTTTATTGATGTTTTATAGATTTTTGTTAATGCTATTTCATACATGTTTATAAGTCTTGCACTATCCTTAAAGCAGTTTTCCAAAATCTCTCAGAATAGACCAAGAAGTAAAGTAAAGAGAAGCTGTGTTGATTAATAAATAATCTAAGAGCATTAACTGGGCCTTAAATGCAATTTACAAATGTTCCTCAAAAGCTGTTTCAATTTCAGCAACATATACTTAAAAAGAGCATGAAATAAAGAGATACCGATCATTTAAATAAAGGCAAAATTAATATGAAATTGCAGAATTGTCTAAAACATCTCAAAAAGACATTCTCAGTTGTAAAATTGGTAACCCAGCTGAGACAACTAATGAAGGCTGTGAATAGAAACATGTCCCTGGAATGCTGTACATTATGACTAATGGAAACATTGCTCTGCGTCATGGAGTTGGGATGTGAAAATGTCTTTGACTTAGACATTAATGGTGACTGTAAAGAGAGAGTGATGTGTAACTTTATGTATAAGGTGTGCTATGGAAACCATGACAAAAAAACACGTTGTATGCTTGTGAATAAATAGTATAGTGTTTAGAAAGTTATTTCTCAAGACACCTTGTAACTTTAATAATCACAGCATTAAGTAAATGCAATGTTTTTAGTGTATATTTAATTAATCCCCTCTATTCAAAAGCAAAGGATTTTCATTGAATTTCATATCTCTGTGAAGTGCTTTTCAGGTCCCATTCATTTCTTAGGAGCTATTTAAACCCTAGTCAGATCCATTTTCTGGTTTTTTGTTTGTTTGTTTGTGTTTGCACTCTGCAATGAACACAGTCGATGAATAATAAATGACAAATAAGTATAGTATCATAAATTCAACAGTGACTGAATCTTACTGGATCATACTAAAATAGAAGCATTTTCACCAAAAAACACATCAGAGAAGTATCCATCTTTGTTTTAGAATGTGTTTTTAAAGTTACCTTCACAACTAATAAATAAAGGAATATTTCAATATCACTGAGTGAACACAGCATATACAATATATTAAGTAACCCTTGGTGACTGAAGAAAGACACTGTACTGGATGAGAACTTAGGTCAGAATTGGGACTTGTAGATATTTTTAAGTAATTATTTCTGAAATCAGCTTTCTAGTAGAGGAAGGGGATAATTATTCCCATTTCTTACGTTTTGACAATAAAATTGGTGTTTGGGAGCATGCAAAAAGAACCATGGTGTGAAAGCACAATATGTACCAGGCATCGCTATTTTCAAAAGTGACTAGGATTTAACCTAGTCAGACCTTACTGTGTAGGTGACCATAGCATTTTGTATTTCTTTTATAACATTTGTCACATTTTGCCTTTAATGATACTGAAGGTTCTCAAAGCACTCAGAGTAAAAGCAAATGTTCTAAGGTTCGCAGTTGAGGTCTTTAAAATGGAATAAACCCATGCATGACGTGAATGACCAGTGTACTGAAAACCGCAAAGCACAGCAGAAAGAATTTAAAGAATACACAAGTGAGAAAGGCACGCAGTGTTTCATGAATTGGAAGACATAATATTGTTAATATGTCAATATATCCCAAAGTGAATCTACAGATTCCATGTAATTTCTATCAAACTCCTGATTGTTTTTACACAAATAGAAAAAGTTATCCTAAAATTAATGTAGAATCTCAAGTGACCACAAATACTAAAAACAATCTTGGAACAAAAGAGTAAAGCTGGAGGTCTCATACTTTCTGATTTCAAAACTTACTACAAAATGTGATGTCAAGGCAGGTAGATGTAAGGAGCAGTGAAATTGGATAGAAAACACAGACACAAACCCTCATCTATATGGTCACATGATTTGTGTCAAGGGTGCGACAACCATTAAATAGGGAAAGGACAGTCTTTTCAACAAATAGTATTAGAACAACTGGATGAGCAGATGCCATGTCCTGACCTTATCCCATAAACAAAGAGTAAGTCAAATTGGATCAAAGATCCAACCATATGCACTAACACTGAAAAATTCTTAGAAGGAAATATAAGAAAAAAGGTTTATAATATTGAAATTTTTGGTAACTTCCAACATGTAACCCCAATAGTTCAGATTACAAAAGAAAAAATAAGCAAATTGGGCTAAAAAAAATTTAAAACTTTTGTGAATCAAAAGACACTAGAAGCAGAATGAAGACAATATATAGAAAAGGAGAAAATATGTGGTAATCACTTGGTAAGGGGCTAATATTCAGACTAAATAAAAAACTCTTACAACTCAACAACAAATAAACAACTCAATTAAGTAATGGACAAAGGACTTAAAAAGACATTTTTCTAAAGAATATACTCAAATGGTCAGCAATTACATGAAAAGATGCTCAATGTCACTAAGTATAAGGGAAATGGCAATGAAAGCTGTGATGAAACAACCCTTCACATCTATCAGGATGGCTATGATCAAACAAACAAATAAACACCCCAGAAAATAACAAGTGTTGACAAGAATGTGGAAAATTGGAAAACTCATGCCGTGCTGATCGTGGTGATGTGGTGCAGCTGCTGTGGAAAACAGTATGGGGATTCTTTAAACAATCCAAAAGAGAATTACCATGCGACCCAACAACTGTGCTTCTGAGTATTCCCAGAAGATTTGAGATTAGGGACTCACTCGGATATTTATATGCAGCAGAATTATTCCTAGTAGCCAAAAGGTAGAAATGATCCAAGTCTATCTGTCTATCTACAGATAAATGGATCCACAAAATGTGGCGGGGAATATCATCCAGCTTTACAAAAGAAAGAAATGCTGACCTACTACCACAGGGATAAACTTTGAAGGCATTACCCTAAGTGAAGTAAAGCTGTCACCAAAAGGCGAACATACGATTCCACTTATACAAGGCAACTGCAGCGGTAAAATCAGAGAGACAAAGTAGAAGGGAGTGGGGAAGGAAGGGCAGTTATCATGTGAAGGGTGTGGATTTTCAGTTTAATAGATGAAAAAAAGCTCTGGAGACGTGGGGTGACGATGGTTGCACAACAATGTGAATATAGTTAACGCAGCTGAACCACACATTTAAAATGGCTAATAAGGCAAATCCTGTTATACTTATTTTATCATAACATTTAAAAAGTTAAAAAATAAAGTACTCAAAAATTAAATCCAAAGGATTCGTTATACTGGATAGCAAAGGAATACAATTTTAGCTCTTCAGTGTGGTGTGTTTTCTAGGACTGATATGCCTTGGAGTATTCTTATGAGCAAGTTAGTCTACCTTTTTACTTTATGACCACAATCAATGTGTTCCCACATTGGAAAGAAAGAAGACATCATTCACCCAATGTAAACATTGTCCGGGTGCATTGTTCTAAGGGAGCAGTGCCCAATCTTTTTGCCACCAGGGCTGGTTTCATGGAAGACAAATATTCCACAGGTGGGGTGGAATGTGGTGTGGAGATGATTAAAGTGCACTTAAAATGTGGTGTGGAGATGATTAAAGTGCATTTATAGTGCACTTTATTTCTGTTAGTATTATTATTATGACATTGTATTATATGATATAATAGTACAAATCTTCATAATATAGAATCACTGGGAGCCTTGAGCTTGTTTTCCCACAACTAGACAGTCCCACCTGGGGGTGCTTGGAGACAGAGACAGGAGAAGCTTCACACCCCTGCTCAGCTCCTGCTGTGCAGCCCCAGTTTCCAACAGTTGGAGATGGTACCACCTGAAGCCCAGGGTTTGGGTTAGGGATGGCAGTTCCAAGATATAACCCCCACCCCTCAGGTACCAAACCAACCTAAAACTCAAAATATTGATTTAATAAAAACTTGTGTACTTTAATCCAAGTACAAATAATTGACTTCATTTTTCTTATAGACATACTTTTCACAAAGGCAAAGCATGAGTTTACAAATAGCAGAATTATGTCCCTGGTAGAACATTCTAAATGTAAACATGTTTTTGAGTGGGGCTGCAGTGGTGATGGCAGTTTTATCTAGAGATATCACCACTTTAATTATCACCGAGGAAGAAGAGAAAGTTGCTTAAAAGAAAATACAAGGGAAGCATCTGTAAAGAATATTAAAGTGGTGATGCCTTATTTCTTCCATCAAATACACCTAAAGCAAAGGTGGTTGTATATTCATCCATTAATCTTAGAATACTCAAGATTTTAAAGAGCATGTTGGGAAATACTAATCTACAAAGCGGTACATCTCCATATTTTTACCATCATTTTTAATAGCAATAGAATAATATAAAAAAATTGCTCACTGTACCTATTTACTTATGACTTTCTCTTAGATTTCCAGACAATGGAGGTGAAAAAGTTCTCCCCTTTCTTCCAATAGATACATGCTATGTCTTTGAAGAGAAAGACTATGTATCAGAGATAAGTTAAAATTTAATATTTTCTTGAACATTTATCCAGATTCATAGAAGAAGTATTTTTACAAACATGTGACAAAAGGTTATTCGACATTCTAAATCAATATTCTTTTTTCTTGGAACCCAGTCTCTTGCTTTCTGACAATCGCTTGTAAGCGATTTTCTGTCCCTTTATTCATTCTGTCCAAACATGTATTAGAGTTAAACTAACAGGATGGATATGTTAAAGTTTCTAGTGTGATGAATGTACTTATGACTAATTAGTTGAATGTATTTGGAAAGCCCCACAATGACTAATGGCCTACAGGTTTATTAGAGAGGTAGTCATATTTCAAAAATGTGGGAGACTATATGAGGAGAAAATATGAAGACCCCTTGGCCCACAATAGCCAACAAAATTTGCCCCCTCCTGCCAAGTGCCATTTCCTATTGCTTTCCTGCTGGCTGGATTTACACTGCTCCACTCGCTTCCCTGATGCCCTTGGAACACAGCAGGAACCTCGGTGCATTTGCATTTGTTGGTTCACTGATGGGATATTCTTTCCTGAATAGCAGCAGACCATGGCTCCGTATTACTCAACTTTAAGTTCTCTAGTCTCTACAAAATAGCTTCCTATCCCTTACATCTTTCACCATATTCCGTCTACTTACCCTGTTTTATCCTTGTGTCATTATTCTGACCAGAGTGATTTCAGACACACAAACACACACACACACACAGTCTGTCTCCTTCCAGCAGAATATAAGCTGTGTGTTCATTGTTTTATCTCGAGTACCGGGTATTTTCTTTAGCAGGTGTACAAAGGATGGATGTTTGATAAATTGATAAGGGAAAGAAGGAAAGAAGAAACAAAGGAATAAAGGGAAAATAAATTTATTTTGAGATATGAAAACACATTTTAGGTCAACACATTTGATCTCATGTTCCATAACTTCTAAAAGTTCTAAGCTTCACTTACATTTTTGTTCAACTATCCAAAAATACGACCATATTGCAGGGCTTATGTCACACTGCACTGTTTCACGTCTGAGATCTCCAGCTCACTTTTCCCCTACATTCTTTTCCTTTTCACTAGAAAATCTTTCTGCCCCAATTGAAACCTTAACTCATGAACATCTGCGTTCATTACTCCTCCTGGAACTATTTGCGACTTCTAAGAATTGTACTGGTCATGCGGGCCATCAGTGGTCACACTCTTCTCTCTCCGTCTGCTGACTTTACTTGTCATCCGATGACCACATTACTTGCTGTTCTTAATGGTTTGTTTGCTAACTATTTCATGTAAGTAGTTCTTAATCCCCCAATTATTTTGAGAATGACAGCTGGGCAGAGACTTAGCCTTCCATTCCTCTCGTGTGGGACACATCACAAAATAAACTGGAGACAGTACATGCTTTATTCCTGCATTCAAAGTGGTCTTATGCTAATATTTCTAATACTTCTCACCTCCAGGTCCAACGTTTTCAGTTTATTCTCTCCACTGAGTGATATATTTTGTTCCTCTCAGTGTTACTTGACACAATTTATCAATATCTCTGTGTATCTCTCTCGAGTGGTTTTCTTATGGTGGCTTTGATCTGATTTTTATTTGATTTATGCAGATGCTCTATCCAGTGCCTACACTATTTCTTCTTTTTTTCCAGTCTGTAATTGAAGATAGATGGTATGATTCAGAGTTGTGCCTTTCTAAAGTTGTCTCTAATACACTGAGAATATGGTGAAACAATGTTGCCTATGATGCATTGGAAATAGGGTGAAACAATAAAACTCTTATTCAACAACTTTATGATTGTGATAACTACATACCTTACTCTGATATCTACTATTATTTTCAATATATGTGTTTTCATTACCTACCATGGGCCAGACTCCATACTCAGTATCTCATTTACTGGTATACCCTTAGTGTGAGAACAATTGGATTTCATAAAATTGAATAAAGACAAAATAAAACAAGCATTGAAAAAGATGTGGAGAAAAGGAAGTTCCTGTACATGTATGATAGGAATGTAAATTAGTACAACCATTATAGAAAACAGTATGGGAGTTCCTCAAAAATTAAAAATAGACCTGCCATGCAACTTAGCAGTCCCATTTAACTAAAGGAAATGAAATCAGTAACTAAAATAGATTTTGCACTATCTTTTTCATTGCAGCATTATTCAAAATGGCCCAAATAATCACCCTCAGTGTCCATCAAAGGATGAGCAGATAAAGAAAATGTGGTCTGTATAACATAAACCATTGGACACTCTTCAGACATATTAAGAAAGGAAATCCTGTCATTTGAAATAGTGTGGATAAACCTGGAAGACATTATGTTAAGTGAAATAAGCCAGGCACAGGGTGATGACTACCACATTATCATATAGATATAATTTAAAATAACGTAACTTGTAGAAGCGAAGAATGTCAGGATAGTATCAAGGTGAGTGAGATCAGAATACGCTGGTCACAACTTTCTAACTTTTGGTTAGACAAAAGGAATAAGTTCAAGCCATTCTTCATACACATGGTGACTATAGTTAATAACAATGTATTATACTCTCAAAAATTACTGAGAGTAGATTGTAAGTGTCCTTACCAAAAAATAAAAAAATAAAAAGGTATGTTGAAATAATCCATATGTGCTCAATTTGGCCTTCCTCAAATGTGTACATATTTCAAAAGATCATGTTGTATGAGATAAGTACATATAAATTTTGACAATTAAAAAGTAATTTAAAAAGTGGCATACTTCATAAGCAGTAATGGTGAGTACTGTTTTGTGAAACTTAGTGATAGAAACTTATTTCTTGCTGTGTGTTGTAGCCCCCAAAGTTCAAAAAGTCACTGATTTAACCTATTTGACTCTACTTTGTGATGCTACTAAGCAAGGCCTCTTTTTTCTTTTGTGTATTTGTAGTACACGTCTTGAGTAATTAAACATTAAAAGAAAATTGACTCACAACTTCTCCACAAATATCTTTGTATGGAAGATGTTGAGAGAGCTCTAAGCTGGCTTCTAATGTGAAAGAGGCTGATTACATGAACATTATTGATATGGAGGAGTTATTTCTCCAAGGCTCTGAATAAAGTGGTTATTACAGTTCTGCTGCTTCCCAACTTGGCCTCATTCCTTCTATTCCCTAAGTCTATATGAGGACAGATCCATAAAATCAAAGAAATTGTTGGAAGCAGGAGTCCTAGGGAGTGCAGAGTTCTTGGTAATAGTCTAATCCCTCACCCAGGTTTTGAGGAATTTGGTAGACATATTGCAGATAAGAAGGAGAAATCAACATATTCTTCCATTGGACAGCCTCTGCCCTCTTGTTCAATAGGTTAACTGCTCTTTATTTCTTTTTTCCTTGAAAAAAGAAGCAGAGAGAAAGAGCAAGAACCACATGTAAAGCATTTAGTTGTACTAGAAAGAATGTTGCCTAGATGGATTTAAACATTGAAATACCTAAAAGTGACCTGAAAAAATACATGAGATTTTTTCTTCATGATAGCAATATAAAGGGTGGGGAGAAAGATTGGTACGACATAGTTGAAGACAGTGGTTAGAAAGTAATAGAAATTTATTTTAATTTTTTCATACCATAGAGTTGAAGATATTCAATATATCCACCATTTGAGTGAATGAGGTGTGGAAATTAAAATTTAATATAAAATGTATCCCCCTCCCAATATGAAGTAGTAGAAGTTCATGGACTTCATAATTAAGAACATCAGAATTTAAAAATTTCATTCCTGTCTCTTCCTATCTTTAGTCATGTGACATTGGGCAGTCACTCATCAATTGAACTGTTTTTATGATGGTACACTACAACATAAATTCATTAGGATTAAATGAAATAACAAGCATGTTCAGAAAGTCAAAACTTCGCAATTCCTTTTCTTTTTCTTCTTACTCCTTCTCTAAGAATTGAAATAAGAAATAATTTCTATAACACAGTGAAAGAAATTATATTCAAAACATAGTGTGTGACATCCCACAAGGGTCACTGTGTTTCCCCTGGAATCTGCAGAGCAGATAGCATTTTGTTAGGCTCAAAGTCTGGAAGGAAAGAAATATAGGCAATGGTCTTATTTGGAAGAAAAACAACTTCTATTTGAGTCAAATTAGTCAAGTAGCTAGCAAAGGAGGATAAATAATTTAAATCATGTATTAGGTGGTTAGGTTCTCAAAGAACTCTTTTCTCAGTGAGAAAATGTAGGCATCAATGTGTATCAATACAGTTGATGTCAATGATTGCTGGTCGTTAGCCTCCAACTTCAAGTTCAGCTACAAAAAAGAACTACATAAGCTGTCTTATATCTTTGAAATTAATTATATCTACTGAAATTTAAGGATACTGGTGGTATATCTCACAGTTTTAGACTAACAACATATGCCCCTTATGAATATACAGCAATAGGAATTACTTACCGTGGTATTTGAAAAACTCATCTTCTAGCTAGATCTTTTATTCCACTTCACTAAGACAATCACCTTAGTTTTAGTTCTGTTTTCTTACATTCAAAATGATGAATAAAATTTCTCTATTATACTGAATAGTACATTAATATATTACACTTTACTTTTGTAGTAAAGAACGACTCTTAGCTAAGGTTGATCACCTGCTACGTAAGTAGTTGTTCAATTCAAGAAGCTTTAAAATTCTGCTTTATTTTCAAAAAAATAATAAAAATAACAGAAAGAATTTGGAAGAGGAAAATGGATGAAATGTTCACATTCATCAATGGATAATTTAGGTTGGCTTTATCTAAGTACATGGATTTGCTACGCAGCCTTCATCTTAAGAAGTTATTTTGTCATTTCCTTTAAAACAGTGGTTCTTAATACTCGGTGCATATTATAACCACTTGGACAGACTGTTAGATTTATCAGTGCTGAAGATCCACATACAGAGATTCTACTTTAATTGGCCAAGGCTGGAGCATGGCATCGTTTGTTTCCAGAGATCCACACATGATGCCAAATCAGAAACAGGACTGAGACCCATTTTTCCTCTTTCAGCTTTTTCAGAAATGGTGAGTTGCTTTTTATTTTGAGGTATCAGATCTATTCCTAATTATGATAGCATTTTCATGCAAATTCTAATATATCTGTTTATGCATCAGTCTAATTGATTGGGATCTGGGAATGTCTCAGAAGTAGAAACCGCATTATCTACTTGTTGAGTGTCCGACATCTACTAGAATGAACTATTATGTGACCTCACTGAATGAAGATGAAAGGTTGTAATGTGTGTATGTACATGAGAGGTCATTTGTAGAGGTTGCTACAAATATTTAGGCACTAATACTGTATACAATGCTTTAGGAGAAAATTTTTAGGTATATTGGATTATATCTCCTGTATTGCTTTTGCTTTTTAATTTATTCTAATTTGTCACACAGAAATAAGGACATTGGCCTTAAGGTTTGTTTTCTTTAGAAAAAAAGTAGAAGAGATTACGTAACTAAATCAAAGATTCTCCTTACTTCAGGAAGAACTAGCATGCATTTAGATGCCTGGTTAGCTTTTCCTTCTCACTTAACTGCTATTGTTGGAATGTTAATCTCATTAAGTGATTAGATGATAAGCTTTTAAATCTGATCTATGCTGAGGATAAACGATATCTTATTTCAAATCCAAAGTATTTTAAAGCAAATGTGGAAATAGTTTGTGCATATTTTAGAAAGCCCAGACAATACATATACTCATTGTCCTGAGTGGACATGGACCCTCACTGACATTCATGAAAGCATAGCCTAGTTACTGGTCTTAGTTAAGGTGGAAGAAGACTCTGCAGGGTCAGCACAAACTACAAAGGCAGACTGCAGTACTTTCTGTGAGTGACTGAAGGAGTGACCTTGGCATTCTAACTTCACTCTTGTATCATATGAGAAATTCCTTGCCATGCCTCAGGTGCCTGCTTTGGGAATCTATTTCTCACTCTTCCATCAGATGCCTCAAGACATGAGGCCATTCTGTGTCCTAACACGGGAAGAGAATTGAAAGGAGTACTGAAAGAAATCAATATTGCTATAAGGATCTATATTATAATTTCATACTTTATAAAGACATGTTTTGAAAATGGAAAACAGAACATGAAATCAATCCAATATTCGACACATTCTTTATAGGTTCATTGTGTGCAAGCTTTTATTATTTATAGAGAGGTAAAAGATTAAATTAAGTATACCTCTAAAATGAAACATAGTCCACAGGTAAGACAATCATTCAGGAGATAAGAACAGGGGATTAATCTGTGAGATTAAAGAGAAAACTCCAAAATAACCCCAGACAAATAAAAGCTTTAGAAAATCAGAAGCACTTGTTATGGACCCTAAACTATCTTCAGAACAACTGCATACCTTTTTTGAGACATACAATTTTGGGGTGCTAAGCTGAAGATTGAGTGACATAGATATGCCACTTCTCTGATATTGATGCCAGTAGGCAGGACCCTCTCCAAAACAAAAAGGAACAGTGATTTTAAAATCAGGAACAGAACAACCTATTTATGAATCACCTAGGTGCTTGTTAATATGAAGAACCCTGGGCCTTAATACAATGAGCAGAAACTCTATCTGAAGAACTCTAGAATCTGCATTTTAAAGTTCCTTTGAGGAAGGGGGACATAAAACCATACTCCTGGTTTGGGACTTCAGGTACGACTTTGAAACAGGAACTAGGAGATCAGAATTGTATTATCAGTTCATCCACTAAAGAAATTATTTGTAAGGTAAATTCTGTATCATATTTGTCTTTGCTATTCCCATTTATTGCCTTCAAAATAACATTCGGTAATGTTTGCTGAGCTAAAGTTAATCAAATTTTGGTGAAATCTCTTAATATTTAGATCTCAGTTTCTTTTATAATTTGCATACTCTATGATTCCAGATCTATCTAGAGAGAGAAGGGGTAAATTCAGCTTCAGATAAAGCAAGAGCTACTTCTTAGTTCTGACACAGCCACAGCTTCTAGGGTAATTGTGATGCATGTTCTCTGAAGTTTGGGGAACTCAGGTGACTTGTATTAGACTCATAGCCAAGAAATCTAAAGAGTATAATAATCTGGATTAAAAAGCATCAATAACCACTGCTATGTTGGAGTTTACCTGCACATGCAAATTACAGTAAGAATGCCTGAGGGTTTCTATGTGGATTGTGTCAGCTTCTGTCCAAGTGGATCTCCCAGAGTTGCAGAATCTTTAGCAGGAAGAAGTTACAGATAGGACAGTGATTCACTACAAGGAAACCATGATCAACTTTAAACCCTTGACAATCTTATAGACACAGAGTTAAAACATAATAATAGTACACAACAAGATTTGCCTGGCCCTTCCCACCCCTTCAATTTGGTAGAAGCCTGAGATAGGCTATGGTAGGAGAGCAGAAAAATGACCCATAGCCCTCATCTTCCTGCACACACAGCCCAAATAAGTCCTCATGCCCTGGCCCTAGGAGGATAAAAGATTTCCCTCCAAATAAAGTTGGAAATTATGACTATTGCATGGAAGTGCCTGTTATAGTTTATGAAGTTAGGTTGTTTCAGAGATTAACAAGGCTAAAGGATTTACTCTCAATTTCAAACTACTATGAAGGAGAAAAAAATGTAGCCTTGAAATGGGTTTTAGTAAGTCACAAAGGAAAATGGGAAGAATGGGTTTAAAAATATGGGTGTTAGTTTATAGGTCCAAATGCTTGCATTTTATTCTAACAATTAATTTACAAAAACTGCTTCCTAATGTTCAAAATTCGTCTATGAGGAGACCTGTTCCTGGCCTTTTATGTCATGAAAACATGTACATGACATTGTTCCCAAACTTAATGGGACTCTACTCTGTATTTGCAGGATGATATGTCAATAATTATTCTTCAATGCACAATAAAATAAGTATTATAAATAAATATTATTAATATAAAGCAAAGTTAAGAATTTTACTGAATAGGCTCAGCATCTGTAACTCAGTGGTTAGGTCTCCCACCATATACACAGGGGCTGGCGGGTTCGAACCTGGCCTCGGCCAGCTAAACAACGACAACTACAATAACAACAAGAGCAACAACAACAAAAATAGCCAGGCATTGTGGTGGATGTGGCAAGAGAATCCCTTAAGCCCAAAAGTTTGAGGTTTCTGTGAGTTGTGACCCCACGGCACTCTACCAAGGGCAGCATAGTAAGACTCTATCTCAGTGGTTCTCAACCTTCCTAATGCTTCCTAATGCCATGACCCTTTAATACAGTTCCTCATGTTGTGGTGACCCCTAACCAGAAAATTATTCTCGGTGCTACTTCATAACTGTAATTTTACTACTGTTATGAATCATAATGTAAATATCTGATATGCAGGATGTATTTTCATTGTTATGAAGGGGTTGTGACCCACAGGTTGAGAACTGCTGCTCTATAAAAAAAAAAAAAGAATCTTACTGAATAGATCTCAAGGGCATTATTGGACATAAAGCGTCTTGGACAATAGATGTTCTTAAGGGAAGCAAAAATACAACAGCTTGTTAAGAAAGATAGTAAAAATCTAAGGTGATTAGAAAGCGAGGATAGTATAGCATGAAATTGGGGTGAATAGAAGAATGTCATAAGTAACATGCTAAATGGTATTTTTTAATAATGATATGAATTTTTTAATAGAAATTATACTAAAATTGTGAAAATTAAATTGTCATTAGGTGGCTACAAAAGAGATGACATAGTTTTATGGGGTTGCAGACATTTTTACTTTGCAAAAATGCAGAATACACATTTCATTTAAAATTCTGTATTAGATGTATAAATTCTAAACTATCAATAAAATTCTAGAAAAAAATTAAAATTCACGTGTTCCCATGTTTATGCTGAACAAATACTGATGAAATGCAGGTCTTTTTTGGAACACATGGTAGTGTAAATGAAAGAGATGATGTCTTTGGAAATAAATTATTGGGCATCTATATAAAGAGAATTGTGCATATTAGAGTTATATTTTAAAATTAACTCTATGAAACTAGAGAAATAAAAATAGAGCATTTAAGGTAATAATATATCATTGTGGCATTTATCAGTTTTATATAAGGGAATAATAGTTTTAAAAAGTGAATGTTGAAATAGATAAAGAGTTAAACTTTTACAAAATATTGCCATCAAACATACTTATTTAGCACCATGTGATGTAGGTATAAAACAGTTTCTAGGGTGATGATTTACTTGCAGAGAAATACCAGAGCATACCCAGTGCCCTGAGCTTTCCTTACTTCTTAGCCTACCAAGGTAGAGATGAACTGTTGCATTATGACTACAGTCCCAGTAGAGGGGGCTCTGGCCCATAACGATCTATACATTTATAAGCACCGCAGACAGGAACATTTACATGGTGTGGGAAGTTGCCTTTCAGAAAGGAAGACCTCAGGAAAGAACAGGCCAGTCTTTCACTCAGCTAAGGTAGACCTGTTCAGTCAGTTCTCAGCTAAACTGTTCTACAGGGGAAGGGAACAATCCTCCAGATTTAGCAAATGAAAATGCAAAATTCTCATTTACACAGATAGAGAAAAAACTAATAAATTTTTAGTATAGGTATCTGGTATAGTCATATTTTAAAAAATAGTTGTTTATCTGGTATTCAAATTTGACTATTTTTTTGTTTAATCTGGCAATTCTATGCCAGATTTATTTCTCTTCTCAGTGATAGCAAGTTGCCTGTGTGGCGGGTGGCATTGGACTCATGAAGAAAGCAGCTCTAGTGTCTAAGTGTCTCAAGCCAATGTTGACATGATCTTTCTTGCCACATCATTCTTTCTTTTCTCTTCTTGTGTCTTCTTAGAAATGACTCCCCGAGACTGCAGGATTCTCAAGAATTCCAGAATTGAGTTCCCAAGTAGAGAAAGATTCAGAGTGGACAGCTTTGGGTTTCAATTTCATTTTGCTATCACGAACAAATTGCTTTACCTTCCTCAAGCTAAAAACTCTCATCTGTAGACTTGTGACATACCTGACATAGATGCTGTTTTAAGTAAATATGTAATAGACATCAAATATATGGACTTCAGAATGATCATTAAAGGATAAGTATTGATAGTATGACATGTCCTCTTAAAATTTATATTTTTTCCAATAACTAAAGAATACTCAAAATCCATAAAGTGAAAAACAAATGTGAGGAAACAAGATTTCAAATATTAGGTGGACTAATTTGACAATGACTTCCCTGAGTTCACAAGGAAAGGTCCATAATGCAATAAAAATGGAATACTGAAAAAATAGAAAGATTTCACATCTTGATGCTTAAATGTTATTGCACAGATTATAGTATTCCGGAACATATTAGTTTTATAGCGCCATGTAGGAGGAAAAATGCCAAAATGTCTGTCCTTACACATTTTCATAAATATAATCAAATGTAGGATACCCAATCATTAACCACCTAAATGAAAAAATTAATTTCTTCTCCTCTCATGCCCCCCCCCTTAGTAATCATTCTGATAGATTTTGATGAAACCTTATTTCAGTCAAGCCTTTCAAATCTAGGACTCTAAAGACCCAACACTGAATTATTTAAATAAAAAGCTTTTGTGTCAGGATGCAAATACCAACATGTCTAGTGTTGAGATTTTAGGCATGATATGACTTTTTTTAAAAGTTATTTATTTATTTATTTTGAAACAGAGTCTCACTGTTGCCCTTGGTAGAGTGCCATGGCATATCAGCTCACAGAAGCCTCAAACTCTTGGGCTTAAGCAATTCTCTTGCCTCACCCTCACCAGTAGCTGGGGCTACAAGCACCTGCCACAGTGCCTGGCCATGTTTTGGTTGCAGTTGTCATTGTTGTTTAGCTGGGTTTGAACCCGCCACCTTGGGTGTATGTGCCCTACGCACTGAGCCACAGGCACTGCCCAAAATTTTTTCAAATTTAAATAAATATTTTCATTTCCTTTATAGTAATGACTTCTTGTTGAAAGTATGTATACACTTGGGAAATCCTGCTTCAAGTCATAACTGCTCAGGTTCTGTGGCCATCTTCTGAATTACGGTATTATACTCATGTGATCATCATCTATTATCCCATATATTATGGTCCTCCATTTCTAGGCTTTGAGTGCATAATTGAAATAACACATTGATGTTACATTATTAGAAATATGAATCTGTAAGTTATCCATTTTTGCAGAGTTTAGAGAAAATTTATTATTATGTGTCTCACTAAATTGATGAAATTCATAAATACAGCATACCTAAATATCATTTTTAAACTATGAATTTTTTAGTACAGCTTCTCCAGTGCCTTTTTATCATTTGATTTTGAAGATACATCTTTTTTTCAAGGATTAAATAACTGAACTGTGAAATTAGTTGTTGTTGACAATATATATCAAATGAAAGTAGAATGGGAGGGGGATGAAGAAAGTAACTCTTCCTTGTGACTTCAGCGAGCCAAGTTCCTGGGAAATGCTTAGTGACACATCATAAATCAAGTGAGTGGAGGCCACTGCCTTTTATGCAACTGATAATTAACCCTTGGAACCCTTCCATAATATTTTATGAAGGCAAATAACTTAGCAAGATTCAACAAGAAATAAGATACTATATCTGAATAAGAATATCACCTGCAGTTAATCTGCCTCCAGCAAAAATTATAGAGGTTATCAGTGATTATGCTTATACATATTTTAAATGATCCCAAGCTAATGCCAGAGAAATAATGGTCTTAGAGTTAATAACAGCAGAAGCTGAGCTAAGTGTTTTGGGGGTTGGATGGATCGTGGTCTCTCCAAGATCTTGGTTCTCACAAACTTGATCTCTCAGAATTATTTAGTAGTGTTGTGAAAAAAATTACCAAATTAAGCATTATATCAAGCTCAGCTTTTTAAAGAATTAATGTTTATTATCAATAATCAGAAAATACAGTGATCATTTGATAGGTTTTCAAATCTGGTAATCACTTAATATGTTGTTTTTTCAAGGAATGTTTAATGTAAGATTATTAATTAAAACATAGCATTGTAGTAATAACAGAGAACTAGCTAGGAAAAGGTAATGATAGTCCTGAAGAATATAAGAATATGACTTGACGCCTGTGGCTCAAGCGGCTAAGGCACCAGTCACATATACCTGAGCTGGCAGGTTCAAATACAGCCTGGGCCGACCAAACAACAATGATGGCGGCAACCAAAAAAAAAAAAAAAAAAAAAAAATAGCTTGGTGTTGTGGCAGGCGCCTGTACTCCCAGCTACTTGGGAGGCTGAGGCAGGAGAATTGCTTGAGCCGAGGAGTTGGAGGTTGCTGTGAGCTGTGATGCTATGACACTCTACCCAGGGCAACAACTTGAAGCTCTGTCTAAAAAAAAGAAAAGAAAAGAAAAGAAAAGAATATAGGAATAGCAGATATAGGGCCACTATCTTTATAGTTAAGAAAGAATCTCTGTCCTATCCCCAAGGTGAGATCCAGGCCTTCTTGGACAGAATATGACTATGAATCCCTGAAGTCCACTGAGGGGCTTCACCAGTGGGATTCACTGAAGTCTCTGGAGTGCTGGAGCGGCAGGGGATAGCTCCAGAGGATGGCCCCAGGAGGAGATGCCATGCCTAAAAATATGTCAAAGAACCACCCAAAAGGCTTCTAGGAGGCAACTCCAGATACTGCTAACCATGCTGTCCCCAAGCTGGGTGCCACAGAAACTGTGCATGTTACAGTGCCAAGAGAAAAGAAAAAACTAGAACCTGGAAGAAAACTCTCCCCATTCTAAAATGTCCTTCCAGGTCCCTCTACTGACAAATGTAACACCAGCCAACAAGCAAAGGAGAAATATTTATAAGCGCCATCTCCCTTATCTCAGAGAAGGTGATGATGGGTGCTTTTGGAGCTGATGGGCAATACATGGATAATTGCCCCCATAAAAACAAAAATTGTTTTTTATATTTTTGTCATTTTTTATGATCTGGAATACTTTCTTAACTTTATCTTGCAACATTTTATTCAATTTTTTATTTCATTTTTGTGGGTGTGTGGACAATACATATAACACATAATTTACAAGATTTATTTCTTGTTTTCCATTATTTTTTACAGCATTGTCTTCTTTCTTATAAATACAACTTCTAAGTTGACGTTATTAAGAAACTTTGGTTCTGCAGTTATTATCTCTAGCCTTATCTGTCTTCTTCTAGACTTTCCTTTTACGTTGTTGTTGTTCAGGATTTTCCTTGCTATTTTGGAAGACTTGACTCTAAACTCTCAGTTGATCCTGTACTGCTTGTTCTTCTAGGCACAAGAAACTGATTTGAAGTTTTCAGCCCATGGGAGGCATTTGTCGCTGGGCTTAATGATTAGAATGAGGGGGTAGCCAGTCACCAGTTACATTGATTGATCACCATAACCATACTGGAAATGCCTTTTTTTTTTTTTTTTTTTTTTGCCGTTTGCAGGTTTTTTTTTTTTTTTTTTTTTTTTTGAGACAGAGCCTCAAGCTGTCCCCCTGGGTAGAGTGCTGCGGCATCACAGCTCACAGCAACCTCCAACTCCTGGGCTCAAGCGAGTCTCTTGCCTCTGCCTCCCAAGTAGCTGGGACCACAGGCGCCCGCCACAACACCCGGCTATTTTTGGTTGCAGCCGTCATTGTTGTTTGG